>JAGFZM010001874.1:368220-386083 GCA_017657215.1 Limnothrissa miodon
CCCCCCCCCCCCCCCCCTCCCTTCACACCCACCCCTCCCAGTCCTCGTTGAAAAGCGCTTTAACATCTTCACAGGGTGATCCTTCTTAAGACCTGCATTGAGAGACGCCTCAAATCCCCACAGCTGTTCCTGAAACAATGAGAGATTCAATTTCACAAAGTGAGCCCAAGACAAACGGCATCTCCGTGCACCTCCAGAGCTCAAACGCAGCCAGAGAGAAAAGAGAGAGAGAGTGAGAGAGAGGGAGAGAGAGAAAAAGAGAGAGAGAGAGAGAGAGAGACAGAGGGGGAAGGAGGTAACAGCGGTAAGTAGGTCTCTCCTAGTTATTGGTTTCAGTGACTGGTCAAAACTATTCTTCCTTATTCTTCTCCTCTCCTCTCTGAACTCTCTCCTTTTTTCTTGGGGAGGCATGAAAGATAAACCCAGCATCGTCCAGCTGAGTGCCAGCCCTTGTTCACAGCAGTGCCCTTTTTGAGCCAATTTTCCAGCCCACGGAGCAGAGAGAGAGAAAGAAAGAGAGAGAGAGGGAGAGAGAGAGGCAGAGGGAGTAAGAGAGCAGGGGGAAGAAAAGGAAGAAAGAGAAGTGAGGAGAGAAAGAGAGAGAGAGATAAACGAGGGGAGGGTGCGACTCCTGAATAAGTTTTTTGGTCCCCCAGATTGGGGCGCAGATGCGGCTAGCAGCAATCCCGTTGCCACTGCACAGATACTTGTCAGCCTGGTGTGCCATGAAATCCTCCACTGGCTCTCCTGCTCATACTGCCGTTATGCACGCCGGGAAGAGAGAGGGAGAGAGGGAGAGAGAGAGAGAGAGAGAGAGAGAGAGAGCATGAGACAGACAGACTGACAGGGAGACAAACAGACAGA
This sequence comes from Limnothrissa miodon, assembly GCA_017657215.1. Taxonomy (NCBI): domain Eukaryota; kingdom Metazoa; phylum Chordata; class Actinopteri; order Clupeiformes; family Clupeidae; genus Limnothrissa; species Limnothrissa miodon. The sequence continues at coordinate 369,085 of JAGFZM010001874.1, forward strand.
CAGACAGAGAGGGGGAGATGGCCTACACACCACAGACATATCCTCCTCCCAACCCCCTCACTGTTAACCCAGTTAGAAAAGATGAAGACAAGGAGAGCTTTTCAACTTTCCGATTGATGTTGGAAGTGATTACAATTCACTTTTTTTTCTTGTCATTTTGTTTTCATCTTAAATTTATTACACTTATTTATCAAGAGGTTAAGCTAAAGTAACAATATGATATGCTAATAAATATGTTGGGTATTGAGGTGCAATGAGCAGGGTGGTTTTTCTACAGTGCTTATTTGTGTTGTGCAATATGGCTGCAAATGTCTCAGCACATCTGCCACCACAAACATACACAGACAACCAAGGGGGATAAGTGTTAGAAGATAGATAATAGGATAGGCACACACACACACACACACACACACACACACAAGCAATAATATAAACACACAAACACAGAGCAACATAAAACAACAGCAACAACAACAGCAACAAAAACAACATTCAGTTGGAAAAAAATATGTGCATCTGTTTGCTTCTTTCCATTAAGATTATTAAATTCCAGCAAGAGGGAATCATTAAAAATGTTAAACGGCTGCATAAACCCAGCACACATACCGGTACATTTTTTTTTTCTTCCAGCGTGCCTTGGCTCCTCTTATCAGCGAGGGGTAAGAATTAAGACCACATAGGGAAATAAATCAGACTTTTAAATGCCAGAGACTTAAGTAGAAAATTGGCTTAGCATGCAGATAGCAAACTTAACAAAAGGAACATATATATGAGCTTGAAGTGATTGAAGTCTCAGCCTTTCTGATGAGCAAAGTGTTTGATTTGCTCCATGGGTCTTACATAAACTGCTAGCTTAATTTCACACTGCGGATCTGAAAATGACAACAAACACTTTAATTAGAAACGATGCAGGCAAGGAGACTTTAATGTTCTTTAAGCGGAAAAAGGGGGGAATAGGAAAGAGAAAAAACTAGGTGAAGGACTAAGATAAATCCAGTGCGGGTTCCAAACCGTCTGAACCGCCCGGCATCTTTGCTCGTCTGTTTATTTATTTCTTTCCAAACCTCCTCCTCCCCCCCCCCCCCCCCGGAGGCCCTATGCATTTGTTTTCATTATGTGCATATGCAATTGGTAACGCTTCTCTTTCACTCCCTCTCCATTGCCTCCTTCCCTCCTTTCTCTCTCTCTCTCTCTCTCTCATGCTCGTCTTTGCCTCGACTCTTATTTGCTTGCACCCACCCCCCAACACCAGCCCCATCCATGCTCCTGAATATTTTGCATGTGTTTAAGAGGCGCCGTGCTATCATTTCTTAAGCTGCGCAACTCGGGAAATTTGGGATCGTCTGCGTACGACGTTCCCGCTTCTTTACCAGAGCAGAGGGGTGGTGGAGGATTGAGAGGAATGGCGGAGGTTTGGGTGTGTGTGTGTGTGTAAGGGGTGGGGGTGGGGGGAGTGTGGGGTGGAGTAGGGTGTACCAGTGTGTTTGTGGGGTGGCAGCGAGTCTGCCAACGCCTGTGCCCAAATCACGGCTTAGTTCTCCGTCTTTGCGGAAAAATAAATAAATAAAGTGAATGGAGTGAAATTGAATCGCCACCCCAGAGACGTCTAAGGCTAGGCTAGGCGAAGATGCTGCTGGGGCTGTAAGCCAGGGAGGAGAGGAAGAGCAGTGACTGCCACTGCTGCTGCTACTGCAGAAGAAGAAGAAGAAGAAGAAGAAGAAAAAGACACCACCAGCATTATGTTTCCTTGACATCCGCTGACATAGAACTCCTGCCAGATCAAAGTCCGCTAGCGTCTAGTCTGCTAGGGAGAACTCAAGGAGAGACGCACACACGTGTGTTCTCCTCTAGCGCTTCCCAAAATAACGTCATCTCCGTTACCTAAGCCACAGTCGAGTTGGCTTATAGCGTAACCGCTGCACGTGCAGTACTGAAAAGCCAGTGTGTTGCGTAAATGGAACTAAAGTTGACACAAGATGACACAAAAAAGCAGAAAGCATGACTGAAACATGCAGAAAACAACTTGAGGGAAGAAAAGGAGGTGAGAGGAGAAAAATAGAAATCAAAAACAGAGGAAGAGGGTGAGAGAGAGAGAGAGAGAGAGAGAGAGTGAGGGTGAGAGAAAGAGTGCATGAGAGAGCTGCTCAATCGAGCATCACTGCAGTGGCATCATTAAAGACCCCTCCATTATTTAGGAGGTTATGCCCTATTCATTAACTGACCCGTGTGTATCTTACAGTCCAGTCCTGTGAGCCTCTGTCTCCCCTGCCCTGTAATTCCTGATTGACTTTCATCACCTGTGAAACACCACGCACCCCAACCCACTCGACCCCCGGAGTCTGACCATCTGACCGTCTGACCGTTCGTGCGTGCTTGCGGCCGGGCAAGGGTCTTACCTTGAGGCCTGCGGGGTCACAGCAGCTAAGCAGGACCAGGTTGGCCCTGTCAGCCTCGCTGGGGACGGGAGACCAAGGACGGGCCTCCTCCTCGTTAGGTGCCGGCCACCAGCACACGGCCACGTCTTGGGCACGGCTCAGGCCCACGCGCCGACCCAGGCGCCTGCCTGCTCCACTGGGCAACACCACACTCAGGACCTGGGGGTAAGAGGTGTGTGTATATGTGTGTGTGTGTGTGTGTTGGGGGGGGGGGGGGTTGCAGAGACAGATGGAGGGAGAGATGAGACATGTAAAATTAAAGGCAGAAAACAAAACAAGGGCAACATGATCACCATACATATCATCAGGTGCAAGGTGAAGAGGATCTGACCGTTCCCACCCCCCATGGTGCCTGTCAGGTGAGTGCCAGGCTGACGCGAGAGAGCGAGGGAGGGAGAGAGAGAGAGAGAGAGAGAGAGAGAGAGCAGACTGTCCGATTATATAACGAGGTGTTGCTTTGGTAATAAGGTTTCATCTTTCACTTTTGGGGATATTCAGGGTTTCAGGCTTTTCTCCCGCTCACCCCGTTTTTCAGATTATTCATTTCAATAACCATGTTTGTTTGGCCCTTTTTCCCCTCTTTTTTGTGTGTGGTGGCGAGAGGTTGTTTACCCGCAAACCCAGACACGCTCCCACGCACTAAGGGCTGTGGACGGCTCCTATAATGAGATCTCAAGGTGCCCGGCGCAGTTCATCGGGAGAAACGGTGGCCGTCCAATAACCACCACAACAATAAACAAGACGCATTGTATGTGGGGATGGGTGGCTGGGGGGGGTTGGGTGTGGGGTGGTGGATGTGAGTGCAACACAGATAAAAAACCTCGACGCAAATGAATGCAGGCTTCCAACTTGAAGGTCTTCTGCTATGACCCTGGTCTTTTATGCGGGGACCGCAGAGCTTATTTGCTTTTCTGTAACAAGAGCGATTTCCATACCACCCCCTTTTCACGGCACTGGGGTTTATCTGCACCAGTCGCAGCACAATGGCGTCTTCCCCGTGTGTCAACAGCTCTATCTCACCATGCCCAGACTCGGGGCTGCCTTAACCCGCCGCCATGTTGGAGTGAGGAGGAAGTGGAGGCATGAGCAAGGGGATGGAGGGGGGGGGCGGTGCTGGGGTTTGGTGGTGGGATTCCAGTGTGGGTGTGTGTGGGGTGGTGGGGGTGTTGGTCGGTGTCTCTGTGCTGAAAGATCATTTGGCTTTGTGATGGTTGTTTAAAGGCACCAGAGATAGAGCGAGCGCGAGGAGAGGAAGGGGGGGGGGGGGGCTGAGGGAAGAGCAAGGTTTAGATTTCCCCCACCCACATTTCACAGCAATGAGACGGACGAAAATCACCCCAAAAATATATCAAGAGACGCCAAAAAACACACACACACACAAAGAGGAGGGGGAGAACACATATCTTCTTTTACTCTCCTCCTTCCCAAACACACGCTCACTCACACACACACACACACACACACACACACACACCACTCACACACACACGCTCTTTCTTTCCCCACCCCTCCAACTTGCCATCTTGCTGCCGTTTGCTGGTCAGCAATAATCAAACTGCTTTCTGGGGGATTAGACTCAAAGCTTAGCCTACTGGACCAGACACTGGGAGAGGCCAGGGGGGTCTCCTTATCAGCCGTGGGCTTCTGGAGCCTGCCGCACTACAGGAGAGATTGCTTTCATATTCCCGTCTGTGCCGCAACAAAGGCCGACAGTAATGCTATAACGCCATGGAGCAATGGGTGTTAAGGGCCCGATGCATTTATGTATTGTATTTAGCCCATAATCAGACTCATCCAAATTGTGATCTCACCACTTGGCTCTGGCCATTAAAATGGGGTTAATGCTTTCAGGGGATGGAATAAAGCCTCTTCTCTCAACATTTTTTTTTTATATGTGGACCAATGTTTTTTTTTGGGGGGGGGGGGGGGGGGGGGGGTAGAGGATATATAATTATATAAATGAATGAAAGAATATGTGATGTGTGTGTGTTTGTGTGTGTGTGAGAGAGAGAGAGGCAAAAAACAGAAGGAAGAAAAGATCACCTTTGTTTTTTTTCCGTCTTTTTTTTAAGCTTTGCCCCAAAAGTGGGGTAAAGGGGCGAACTTGACCCTAGCCCAACTCCCATCCCTCCCTTCCCTTCTTCCCCCCATCTCCCCAACCTTCGCGTCTCCTCAGCGGATGCATAAGCTGGGCGAACATCACAGAATGAAAGAAATCCCCACAATTATAGAGCTCCACCCCCCCCCCCTCCTCACCCCATCAGTGCAGATCCTCCTTCTGGCTCAGAGCAAGTGTCCTCCAAAAAACACTGTCTGTCTATCTTCCTTCCTGCCTGCCTGTCTAGCTGCACGCCTCCCAGCCTGTCTGTGGCTCCTGCTTCCTACCCCATACATATTCACCCCGCCGCAGTCAAGTGGACGCAGAGAGTGTGAGCCACACGGCATTTACATCTCTATCCTCTCCTTTTGGTGAAGCACTTATATCAGAAGCCACTGATAGCGGTGTGAATGGGGCCGTTTATCTGCACACGCACACACACACACACGCACACACACACATACGCCTGCATGCATGCAAGTCAGCTCCATTCACTGGGAGAAGAGAGATATTCACCTATCTAACTAGGAGAGTTTACTTCTGGGGGGAGAGCAGGAGCTGGAACACGGCTGCCGGCTGTATCTGATTCATCAGGATGATAAGATATTTATGCGTATTCCCTTATTCATGATTCTATCTGCGCTGCGTTATTAATGTAATCGGTTTGCGTGTCAATCAGACTGCCATTGACGGTCCTAGAACACAATATGCCAGGTAATTAAGCTCTAGAGCTCGGTCTGTTTGTGTGGGGGGAGTTTTTACTGTTGTTTAGCTCATTGTATCTCCCATGAATTGTCTTCACGCTTCAAAGACGGCACCTATCAAATCTCAGGACAGCATTAACGGGCAGGTCAATCAGAGTGCTGTTGAAAAATTAAACACTGTGTAACTGTGGTCTGGAGAACGAAATTAGCCTGAAATAGCCTGCGAGGCCTATATGATGCCCTCAAGTCAATGTAGATATGTCAGATACTGTATGTTTAGGAGAGTAGGTGTTTCTTGTTTGACTGTGTGAAGAAACCCAATCTTTAAAAGGGGGGCTTTTCACAAACTCCAAAGATACTGATAAAATAAATAAATACAAAAAAAAACCCACAGTTAAGTGATTTTGACACTTATTTTTTTCCCCTAACAGACAAACAGATAATTTGTGGTTATTTACTGACCAGCCTGGCGTCCCTAAGGTGGCCCCTTGTGCAGACAGAGGAGAGGATGCTGGGTAATTGCTGCTGTGTGATTCCCCTGTGGTGCGGCGGGGAAGGTAAGCCCACTCCTAATCACCACAAAAAGCCAAACAACCAGTGGCACCCCCTGGGTCCTTAAGTGGCTTTAATTGAGTCACCACGAATCCCCTTATCCACCTAGCCTGACCAACAGGTTGTGTGTGTTTGTCTGTGTGTGCATATATGTGTGTCTGTGTGTGTGTGTGTGTGTGTGTGTGTGTGTGTGTGTGTGTGGTGAGAGAGTGAGTTTGATTAGGTGGGTGCGGTTGTGGGGGTGTGGTCGCAGGTTGTTCTCACCTTAAGCTCTGATGGAGAGAGCTTCTCCACGCGACGCCCGGGCTCCGGGGAACCCTGGCTCTTCTTGGTCATGTGGACCAGACACGCCACGTTTTTCTCCACAAAGGTGAGCAGCAACAGCTTGTCTGTGATGACAGCTGCAAGACAAAACCAACAGAAACATCAACAATTAATTCAAATCAAGTGTATGTGAATTCTGTATAACAGCACACCAATGAAATAAATGCAGTCTAATCTGGTCTAGAATGTTTAGTCAGTGATAAAATTTATGCTCTTTTGATTGGTGACTATGACAACCACAGTAAACGTCAGTTAAACTTAACAATGGAATCAGCGGTTACTGGCGATAACTACTGTTGAAGAAATGTAGCAGAGCAAGTGAACAGGTTTCTTTCTAATTGACAGCTGCTCCTTATAACTGATGTCAGGTCCTTACACCCCTGAGTTGCAACTGAGTGATAAGTGGTATAACAGGCTTCGAGGTGTGGTGTTAAATGAATGACTTTGCCGGAGGAGGTTTACACTTGCGCCTTGTTCATTGATTCCATATAACTGCACACCTTAACGTCTGTCATCCCTTACTTAAGAAATAGACATACAATAAAACAAAAGCATGAACCCAGTCAATATGAACAAAAACAAAATCAGTGTTGTTTAATCATTAACATTTATTGCACAGCAAAACATCAAGTACAAATACAGACGACATAAGATGCAATACAAATTCAACCTTAATGTACCGTGCGTCTAAACTGGGACACTGGACTTATAGTATAAACAAAAACAGGCCAATGTTCAATGTTCAACAGGTCATTGGGCCAGGCCAATGTTCAAAAGGAAAAAGGCTCCTATCTGGGAGCTGTTGTGCTTTCATGCCAGAGAGAGAGAAAACTGCATTTGATCCAACTAAACTCTTCACATGCCCGGTGAATGGTGATTAGCAATTAAGCCCACCAACCTTGCAAAAAAAAACCCTACATAAAATATAATCATCTGTTTATGAAACAAATTAAACAGAGGATAAAAAACATTAATACAAACCACTCAGATCGCTTCTGCTGTTGCTGAAGAAAATACTTCATCCCTCAAAAAAAACTCAACAGCAATTAGAAATGGAGTACGGCGTAATTGTCGCATAATTATGTATCAAAACAAGCAGCTGTGCGGAAAAACTCTCCGTTTAATATGCACATTTATTTGTACTGCCGAGCGATGCTTGGGAAAAAACGAGGATAAGCACTTCTATCAGTTGTTCAACAGACATGTAGTTTTGTTGGAATTGTTCAGACTTTGTTTGAATATTTTGTGTTATTTTGTATGCCTTCTTCAAGTTATTCTAAGTATGGCCCAGCTGTTGAGAGATGTATTATTAATGGTTATTAATCACGCCATAGCTTTTCCTGGAAAAATACATGATTGAATAAGCATGTGTGCTTTTAAAAGATTATTCCCAACTAAGGCCAAATGCATGTTCCTTTAGTGTTTATCGCTATGGAATTTGCGGATGTCTGCTGTGGTAATCCATCCTAAAATCCCAAATTAACCATTCATGCTACAAAACAGCTTGGCCCTATATGAATAACAGGTGGTTGATCAGGATTATTCAATAGGCTCACCAAAGAAGCTTTAAAATCCACTTAATGCCATCTACTAACGCAACATGTTGACACTGCAGTGCAAAAAGAGCTTATCGGGGACAACATTTAAAGCATCGACAAAATAATAAATGCTATGAGAAATCACTTAAGCACGACAAGTGACGAAACATGATGAAGTCTCCTCACGCTCTTGCCACAGGTTGACAGCGCTCCAGCCATGCCCTGTGTTTATTTGTATGACCCTTCCCCCTGTCATACAGTTTACTGTGCCACATAATATACACAGTATATACTGTAAGTCGGGGGGGGGGGAAACAAAACTCAGACGTGACACTTCACTGCCTTCTGCATTTCTGTGTGTGTGTGAGTGTGTGTGTGTGTGTGTGTGTGTGTGTGTGTGTGTGTGTGTGAGTGGCGTCTCAGCCCCTCAAAATCACACACCAACCCCCGACCCCCACCCTGCCTCCATCCAGGCCATCTTGTGGCGCGGTCAGGCACCGGTGAGCACAGGTCTGCTGCTGCCGCTGCCCCAGCCCAGACTAATTGAACAAGTGACAGATGTGAGCGGAGGCCCGGCAGCCCCGGCTGCAGACAATTACTGCACTAATTAGTGGCTTGGTGGCAGTGAATGGAGCGCCACGGGAGGCCGGCAGGACGGAGGTAGAGGGGCGGGTGGGTGGGTGGGTGGGTGCGTGTGTGTGTGTGTGTGTGTGTGTGTGTGTGTAGGGAAGGGTGCAATGCCAGCTCTCTCTCAGGTGTCTGGAGAATAACTGGAGAAGGAGGAGGAGGGGGAAAGCTAAGGTAACAAAACAATAACATGGAAAATAATTAACAGACCTGGGACAGTGTCCATTTCCCTTTCCTTGGCTAAGATGGAGAGTGTCCCTCCTCCCCCATCCACACACACACACACCATAGCCACCATCTCCTGACTCCTCATACACACACACACAAACACACACACACAGGGACAGAACAGTGGAGCAAAAAAAAAAAAAAACACAAAAGAAAACAACCTCTGCCTGGCTCCTCTGGGAAGGCATGAAAGGGCAAGGGACAAAAGCCTCGCCGTCAATTACCTGTGGCCTTGTCAAGGCCCCCAGGTGCAAGCTGGAAGCTAAGGCGGCGTGCCGTGGTGACTCACCGTGGCTGATGGTGTCGGCGGGCAGACGCCCCAGCAGGGCTCGGTCTATGCTCACACGCTCCAACTGGGCCCCGACCAGAGAGAGGGTCACCAGCACCCCAGTGCTCAGCAGCAGCTGCAAACACACACACACACACACACACACGCACACATACACAGAATGTCTTAATCCAAACAATTTTTACACTACATACTTTGTGCACACCTTCAGAAAAATTGAATTTGAATATAGTGAAGATTGTATGTTTTGGACAGATGTTCTCTGACTAATACTCAATAAAAAATACACAAAAACAGGGTTACCATTTTGAAGTTAGTGTACTGTACTGTACTAATTGACATTCAAGTTATCGTCAATTCTGTTCAATTCAGAAGGGGTGCTTGCATGTTTGTTCAAATTAGTGATGCAATAGAATAAACTAGTAGGTCCATTTCTGAGAGCACTCCTATTTCGAGTACCAACATTAGATGACCCCTAGTAAATAGCACTGGGTGCCATCAAGTGCAGCCAACTACAGGTCACCGACCACACTGGCCTGCTCACTCAGTCAGCAACCTTCCCATGTTCCCTTGCTTCTCACATCTCCCTGATGCTTGTTTGCTTTGTTGCCTCCGCCAGCATTGGTTTTTTGCCTGTCTGTTTGTGTGCAAAATAACTTGAAGAACTGCACAGAAATTAGGATTAAATTTCGAGCAACATGGGTATTATGCGAAGGAACAGATGATTAAATTTTGGTGCCGATCCAGAACACCATCTGGAATCTGTATTGTGTCAGTGAACCATTTTGCATTAAAGGAGGTCTAAACTCTCCGACTTCTTTTCTTGTTCCTTTGGTAACTCTTTCTTTTACAGTACAGTATATTTTTTCAGCTCATCCTCTGTTTCTTATTTCTCTCTCTCGCTCTCTCTCTTTCTCTCTCTCTGCTTCTCCTCATCCAGGTACCTTTTATCGTTTCCTCTCTATCTGTCTCCCTCCCTCTCGACTGGGGTGTAACACCTGGCCTTTGGTCTTTGGAGGTGTGGCAGTTGTAGTAAGTGGTGGGAGTGGTGGAAGTGGTACCCCCACCTCCGCCACCTCTTGCTGTGAGATAGCTCTGCGGGAGACGGCCGCTCCCCTCCTCAAACCCTCTCATTCTGCCGCCGTGTGACGGTAAATAATAACGGCGCATGAATGGCACTCTCCGCCCCCTCATCCCAATTATGATCACACAATTAATCAACCTCATTAAAAAAGAGGGTGGTTACACCTGTAGCTCAGATGACTGGAGCGTCTTGCCAGCGACTAGCCAAGGGAGGTCATTAAAGTGCTTGTGTGTGCAGTTACCATGCGGAAGGATGTGCCTGGATAACGCTAATTGCTAACTATGCTAATCACCCGAGTGTAAACATGCAGTGTGACATGCACAAATTCAGACTAATAAATGTGCACTGCTCGTATGACATGGTCTTCATTAAGTCATAATGGAAGGATCCTTCCCACAACACACCTGCTTGTGTGGTCTCAGACCTTATTTGCAACAGCTGCTGCTCATTAGACACTGTGAGTGCTTAGTCTATGATGCTAATTGATAATTGAGGAAGATAATAATGATCCTGATGATGGTCGTGACCCATCATGGATCTTTTTCCGAGGTTTTTGGCTGATCGGAGAGAGTCTGAGTGAGATGGTGAGAGGCCAGGCCCCGAGTTACAGACCCCTCAGCAAGATCAGTGCCACAGACCAGCAGCTAAGCAGAGGGCTCACCTGACAACACTGCTTGGTCCTCCATCTGGAACAGACACAGGGAGATATCTGCAGTAGGTCCTGTAACAAAAACAACAGAGGAGGTGAACAAGAGCTCACAAGGACAAATGAATTACATAAATTTCTTAAAGACTTCTTAACTGCCTTTTTTAAAAAAAATATATAATAATGGTAATTCTCTCAGTGCAGTTGACATACTATAGCCTGGTGATGTTTGGTTTGTTATTTGTTGAGTTGTAGGGTCTTGGTTTGCTGCCTGCCATTTGATGTATGTGTCAGTGCTATGTGCTACTGTCTTGTGCGGCTTAGACTGGTACAACAGCACTAAGCTTGACAGGCTGTCAGCAACCACTTCAGCATATTTTAGGATTTAGGTTAGACAGTGGGAGTGGTGGCTACCAGGGCTGGAGGGGGTGGTTGGGCAGACTGAGTTTAGGGTTTAGGCCAGGACTTGGATACAAAAAACGGAGTGAGGGATGCGAAGACACCAAGAACAAGAAGCAAGAATCGTGTCCAGCCTGTAACTGTCTGGGCCTAGGAGGCCTTGTGTTGGACTATGAGGGGTTCATATCTAGGCTTGGTTTGTAGGCTGGGGGTGCTGCTGGCGTTTTTAGGCTTCAGGGTTAAATGTGTGTGTGAATGTGCATGTGTGGGGTGGGGTAGGGTAGATTGCTGGGGATTAGTTTAAGGTGGTCAGAAGAGAGGGGGTCAGAGAGAGAGAGAGAGAGAGAGAAGCTGGACTAGGCCCTGGGGTAAGAGTGAGAGGGGTTGTGAGGTTAAGACTGGGGTGGGAGAGGGTTGTGTGTGTGTGTATGTGTGTGTGTGTGTGTGTGTGTGTGTTGGGGGGGGGGGTGTAGAGTAGGGTAGGTTATGGAGGGTAAGGCGAGTAAGGAGCCTGGGCGGGTCGCGCAGAGGATGTTTCCAGTTTCAGGCTGAGCGGGCTTTGAGACGGGAGCCGGGGCCGCACCAAACAAAGCCCAGTCTGTGCGTCCGGGGCCCGGGGAGGAGGCCAGCCTGCAGACCCCCAAGCACTGATCCCCCGCAAATATTGAGGCTGTTGACAGAGAGGAACCCAAAGAGAGGTGCTGAGAGAAAGAAGGAGAAGGGTGAAAAAGAAGGGTATTTTTTTTCCTCCTTCTCTTTCTCTCCCTCCCTCCCTCCCTCCTTTCCCCTGAAAAAAAAAGAGAATGCTCGTATTTGTTGTCAAACTGTTTTTCCCCTTTCTTTTTTTGCTGTGGCGTTTCCCTACCTCCTTTGTCTGGGGAAAGGGGATTTTTTTTGTGACAGGGGTAAAGAGGATACCTCAAGCTCCTTGAGGGAGTCACGGAGCTTCTCCGGACGACGGTTCTTGAGGGCCCATGGGTAACCGCGACCTGCATGACAGGGAAGGGTGTGGGAGTGGGGGTAGATCGGAGCAAAGTTTAAAGGTCGTGTAACCTGACAATCTCTCACAGAATGTGCAAAGTCATGCACATAGTCATCCGCAAGGATACACAGGACAGGGGAAATGGTGTTTTCTTTTTCAAGGAAATGCAGGTCTTGAACTCTGACCTTTCCGTGTACCCTTACTGAGGTCAAGGTAGAAATGAAAACAGGCTGACAGGTAGATATTAAAACATGCCTTCAACAAACAACAATTATACCTCTAACAAAAGAAACATATTGGGATGACACATAAATTGGTTGAACAAATAACTTCCTATGTTTTTAAAATAAAACATGTTTAGTGACCATAATATGACCCTTTACAGCTACAGTGGTGCACAGTATCTTGTATTAAGTATAATGTGAAAAGGATCAATTACGAAAGGGGAGTCATTTTTAAAATGTGCATTTTCCCCAATAAGGTTATTTGACTTGCCCAAGGAAAAGAAGTTTTGTTCAAGAAGCCCTCAAAAAGTCCTTGTAGTGGCTTACCAGAAGAAGAGAAACTCAAAAACGCTACCATAACATATTTAATACTCCACTTGAAGACAACTCGTTCCACACACAAACCTCTGTAATTTCCCATAAGGTCCCTGGTTCCCTCTCTCCCTCCAGTGCAAACGGTTTTAAAAAAAGTTAATTGAATTCTCGGTTGAGTTCTGGCTGTGCATATACATTAGCATTAATATAGCTGAGGTGTGTGTGTGCGCGCCTGTGTGTGTTTGTGTGTGTTTGTGTTTGCGGAGGGTAGAGTGTGGGGGGTGGGGGTGGGGAGGAAGCGGCCTGTTTTTTAAAGATGGCGTAATCAAATCCAATCTATTTTTTTAAACCATTAAGAAACACCCCCTCCCTCTCCCAGTCTCCCTCCCTCCCTTCCTCTCTCTCTCTCTCTCTCTCTCTCTCTCTCTCTCTCTCTCCCCCTCTTTCTTTTCGAAGCAGGAAAGCGAGTAAATAAATGCATGTAAATGAGGGACTGTGGGAGAGAAGGGGTGGTGTGTGTGTGTGTGTGTGTGTGTGTGTGTGTGTGCGTGGTGGGGTATGAGAGAGTGGGGAGATGCAGAGTTGGGGGGGGCCGTGTGTTTGTCTCCTGATAAGGGTGTTTGCATTCTCCTCCTGGGCGACTGGGGCCACTCCAGACCAGGTTGAGTGACTGGGAGTTATTCCTGGAAGATGGCCATACTCGTATTAGGGCCCTAATGGAGCTGTGAGGTGTGGAGTCTAGTTTTTCTGGCTGACTCAGGCCTCCTGAAAGGGGAAGAGAAGAGAGAAGAGAAAAGACAGACAGAGAGACAGAAAACGGCAAGCAAGAGGTGAGAGAGCTGTAGAGAGTGAGGGAGGCAGAGAGATGGAGTGAAAGAGAAAGAGGGACGTCAAGAGAGAGAAATAGAAAGAGAGTGAGAAACAGCAAGTAAGAGCGTGAGAAAGTGATCAAGTGTGTGAGAGAGAGACAGTAGAAGAGTGAGAGTGAAAAGGCCCAGAGCAGTGGTGGTGAGATCCAGTCGAACAGGACCAGTGTGGCCTTCTCAGAAGCAGCTCAGCAGCTAGAGGAGAGGAGAGAGGAGAGAGGAGAGGCGACTTCGCTTGCGCTAATTACTCCCTCTGACTGCTCTCACGTATCTCCACAGCTGAGAGGAGCAGACATAACAAACGGGTGGCCAGGCTGAACACGCCGGAACGACCTGAGCTGTGTCACCTACGCCAGCAACAAAAATACCTCTCTTTTGTCTGAGGGCCGACACTGTGGGTTTCAAGATGTGTGTGAGTTTTTTTTGCTTCTCATTTCTATTCTTTCATTTTCTAATTCATCACAGTGATGTCAAGGATTTGCCTTTGAACTGGTAGGCAGCTGATGAGGAAGATTAAGTTTTGAGACATCTTACTTACCCTCCAAAAACTGCTGTTTCTCGCCAAAGTAATGGTGGGCCGGCAGGGCAGCTGTGGGGAGGCAGAAGACAGAAGAGGAGACATTAGATTAAAAGACAATCACAAATGAACAAAATTACACTGAACAACTGGACCAAATAGCACAATGATGAGGTTATTGCTGCAGCCTATTTATGTGAATACCATTTAAAATAATGTCAGTGTGTGTGTGGGGCCCATTTGTGAAACTGTATACAGGTATGTAAGGCAGTGTGGTGATGAGTTAGGGAATGCTTATGCATGTGAAAGTGTGTGTGCGTGTGTGTGTGTGCGCGTGCATTAGTCTAGGTGTCAATGTGTAGCCTGAGCTAGTCCATGTATAAGAGTGTGTGTATGACTTGGGCTACAGTACTTTGTGTGAATCAGAGGAGTACAAGAGCAGACAGACACTAAAAAGAGTGGCTTGGCCAAAGCCTAGGCCTGGAGCTCTGCCAAAGCACCTCCACCTTCTCCTCCTCTTCCTCCTCCTCCTGCCCTGCCCTGTTCCAACAGCACGGGAGCCACGCCCTGCCCTAAAGGGTGCCCGGCCACGAGGCCTCCTCGACCGGCCTCGCCGCACAAGGAGTCTGGCCTGGCTGCAGGGACCTCTGGCTGCTCGGGACACTTCCAGGATTACTGGCTCTAATCAGATAAAGGGGGACATTATGATACAGTGCCGGCCCAGGCTGCCTCAGTGACGGGGGGCCAGGGGGGCTGGAGTGGACTGGGGGTGGAGGCACTCTGCTCAGCACCATGAGCTTGGGTCGCCCTCTGGTGGTGGCTGGTAGAAGTGTCCAGACCTAACACTGCTACAGCAAGCACATGTACATTTAGTGTCTTTGTTTATGGGTAGAATTACCTAATTACCTGACAGTGCTTCAAAATACAGGATATATACAGAATATATAGGAGATTGCTACTAAATGTCAAATGAGATGATAAATGTCTAATGCAAATGTGTTTGAAAATAAAACAATGCATAAATCTATGCCTAGAGCAAAGATTAAATTGACAAAAATAGCACACATTCACTAATACATTAACATAACCATCAGCCACCTCTTATGCACTAATCAAGTTCCTAGATTATCCTAATTATATGATATTTAAATAAAACTAAACCAATTTTTCTTCATTTTATGTGACTTTTTCGTTTCCTGCTCTGGTCTCTTTCTTCCTCTCTCCCTCTCTCCCCCCTTTTCTCCTCTGTTCTTCTCTCCTTCTTTCTATCCCTCACCCATTTGTCATGACAGGATTTTGTAATGCATCAAATTAAAACGGATTTTCGGAGAACAAGACACAAGAGGACTGGCGCTCAAAAAAGACCACTGGATTGATGGAGGAATCATGAGGAGAGTAGTAGGACTGATGGGGTATCTTGATGATGGTGTGTGTGTGTGTGTGTGTGTGTGCGTGTGTGCGTGCGTGCGTGCGTGCGCGTGCGTGCGTGTTTGTGTGTGTGTGTGTGTGTGTGTGTGTGGACAGGGGGGTCATATTCAGCACATCCTTGATTATGGTGTGCGATACAGGAGATTAAGTGCTGATGTAACACATATTACACACACACACACACACGTGATGTGAGCTGTGCAGCCTTTAACAGAGAAATACCTTTTGTAAATATTCATGGTATTCACGGTCAAATATAATATTAGTATTATTGATTGATTATTATCAGTTACAGGCAGAATGGCACAGTTTCAGGGGTTCTGCAGGTTTCATCAGCTTAAATTTAGGGCTTTTTCAAGAGGTTTTTTATAACAATTATGATTTACGTTTGACCATTAAGTACTGTAAAACAGATAGCTTGAAATGTTTCTTCAAACAGAAGAAACACTTCAAGCTACTGACATGGAAATACAATAGTGTATCTGCAGTAATAACCCACACCTAAGACCAAATTTAGACCTAAACCAAATGTATTTTAGACTCACTGCACAGTATGACACTACATTTGAGACTACATTTAAGGCCTTAAATTCATATTTTAAATTTTAGACCTTTTTACGACCCTGCAGTTTGTTCTTGGAAACGAGCCTGAAATTGGAAATATATATAGAATACTTAGCTCTGCATTGGGGCCATCATCTTATGGTTGATAAGAATGGTTTGTTACAAACACAAGTCTTTGGAGGGCACAGTTCAGACAGCCAGACAAAGCCCCGCAGTCTGCACTGCTGATGGCCACATTAAAAAAAAAGAAAGAAATAAAATCTGCGAGACTGTTTTTCTCCAGCAGGTTAATCCTCTAATTAATATTTCAGGACATACACCATAGGAGAACTATAAAACAGATTTTTTTCCTTTTTTTCATAGGTTTCTTTCATAGATCTTAATAAAGTTTCTTTCTGAATCAAAGGAGTTTCATCAAGGTTATTATTTTTATTTTAAAAGCTGACAATTCAAGACCTTTTTTGCCACTCACATAGACTACAGGGCAGCACAGCTCTTAAATACAAATGTATGGGGCAAAAAGACATGCAAAGACACATGGTCAGGCCCAACGGGAACAAGGGTCTGTTGAGATTCAGATGGCAGTCCAGTATGACTCAACCCAACAATCACATGCAGTGGACTACACCATATAAAACTACATATATTATATAAACATATAGTGCTAATACATCACTATGATGACCAGAAACCATGTCTGAAACCAACTGCATTATGTGCATTGTTCCACTGCATCCATTTTGTCTCTGTGCTGCATCGCTCCAAAATAAAGACGAAAGTAACACGAGAAACACAATTAAGAGTAAACAAATGAAAATCAAATCAATAACGAGAGCGCTTTATTTTGTTAAATTGGGTCTGCTCAAGCAAACAAAGGTATAAATCCTGGTTGTAATCATCTGGCATTGGCCTCCATCTCGCTGGCATGCTAAGCTGTTTGAACCCTGTCTCCCAGAGGCCCTTGCGGCTGAGGAAGAGGTGGTCTCTAGAGGAAGGACCCATGAAGCCCCGTGCGTCGGCCTGTGAGGTCACTGTCTAAAGCAGATTACACAGCAGCAGAGGGCATTGTGCTGAGAATCAATTAAAGCCTCGCCTTAGACAGATACGAGAGAAAAATAGAAAGAGTGCTAGCGAGAGAGAGAGAGAGAACGAAAGAGAGAGAAAAATAATACCACAAAC
>JAGFZM010001874.1:386483-396811 GCA_017657215.1 Limnothrissa miodon
GGTGGGGGGTTGGATAGAGAGTGGTATTAATAAAAACAGGCACACACTGTATAACCGAACCCCTTACCTCACCCAGGTGATGATGCCCACTTCCCATCGCCCACCCACCCACCCAATCTACGAAGATTAGCTCCATCACTAGAGACATCTAATAGTAGTTACAGGGGGCAGTTGTCACAGAGACGCCCCACCCACAGCACCCCAATATCTCTGTTCACCTCATCATCTTTTTTCAGAAGTTCCAAAAATCTGTGCTGGAGAACCTTTTCAAAGGGCATGCCTAGTGCAATTCTTTATAACAGACTATACAGTGCATACATACAAGTGTGTAAGTTTGTCTCCGTGCTTGTCCTTGTGGCATCTGCACGGGCTGATACAATTGAAATACTCCAGACAAAAAATGTAAACAGTGTCTATTACTTTTGTATACATTCTTCATCTCCATCTGAATGGAATGTGGGCCCGTGTTTGTGTGTGTATGTGTGTGTGTGTGTGTGTGTGTGTGTGTGTGTGCGTTCATCAACACCACGATTGTGATACAGGTGCTGCTATCTGTCTGCTCAACACTTCACGCTCTGAAGGCCTTTTCCTGATTTTCTATTTTTTTTTTTTTTTTTGCCGAGGACATATTGACCTCTTCCAACCAAGATAACAAATATAGAAGGTGTGGAAAACCAAACAAACAAACGCACATGTGCGTGTGCATGCACGCGCGCACACACAAACACAAACACACACACACACACACACACACACACACACACACACAACACACATACACAAACACACACACATACAATTGCTCAGCGTTCCAGTATCAACCACTCTGTGGGGAGATTTGGCGGGCCCTGGACACCGTCAGGTGTGGAGCAAAAATACCCAGCAGACTGTGAAAGGGCAGATGGAGGGGTGATGGAGGGATGGAGGGAGGGGAGATGAAGACGATGTGGTGGAAAGTCACAGAAAAAGAAGTGAGTGTTGCACAAAGATGGACAGATAGCACATGGGCACAAATAATGTGTGTGTGTGTGTGAGCGTGCGTGTGTGTGTGTGTGTGTGTGTGTGTGCGTGCGTCCTGGGGAAAGGGGATGGGTGTGGCTGTCAGCAGCTTCTCTCGACCTCTAAGGTAAAGGACTGTGAGTGCTGTGTGGACTGAGGCGGACATGTGAGGCAGACATAGTAGGGAGCTATGTGACTGCTTGCTCTTTTCTGAAAAGCATCCATTTTCTGAAAGCACCTATATGGCAAACAGCAAGACGTAAAGAAAAACATGGCCGCTCACTCGGCCTTGCCTCCTGACAGCACGCTGCCATAGAGGGCCGCTAACAGGAGTGGAGGGGTGTGCTGATGGCTGGGGAGAAGCTGGCGGGCTCCTGCAGCCTTGTAGAACAATGGGGAGGAGGATTTGTTTGCCTTTCTGAGGGTGTCACGGGACCACAATGAGACACCGTGCACACCTGACACATCTCTGTGAAGAAATACATCTCAACGTCCCTGACCTGTTCACTAGCATTTGGCAGCTTGAGCCAGATGCCTTAGGTTGCTCATGCTCAGTGTATTCTTCAGACTTATTATTCTAAAAATTATTTTTATTTATTTTTATTTTTATTTATTATATTATATATTATAATTATTTTAATTATTATTAACATAGTTTGCAGTGGCACCAGGGAGACGATGAATGATGAACATCTTGGAAGGCAGGCAATGACAAATGAGTTACAATTAAGTGAAGTCTTGCTGCTTGCAACTACTTTGGCTCCGTCTCTATTCCAGAAAAATGCTTAGTCATTGTTCAACAAGTTGAGTGGGTAGAAGGACTCTGATACCCTTAGTAAAGGTACGAACTCCATGACAGACAAGGGGTTGGGGTGGGATGGTGGGAAAGAGAAAAAAAAGAAAGACAGAAAGAAAGAAAGAGTACAGGTGGATTGGCTGATTAATTACCTTTGACATCCAAGGTGCTCCTGGAGGACCACAAGTGTAGTTCAGCCAAGCAGAACGCCATCTGATTGAGGCCAGAAACCTGAGGCTGCCGAAACAAGAGGGCGAGAAGCAGTGAATGAGAGGCTGGGGGGGAAAGGGCAGACATAACAACATGAGAGATATCAATCAGAAAAGGTGGGAGTGGAGTAGACTTCTAGTTGATGTCTACCTTGTTAAGCCTACGCTTCTCAATCATTACTTCTGAAGACTGAGGCCGTCAGTAGGCAAAGGTCGCAACCACACACACACACACACACAACCGCCCTGTACGCATAACCTATGGAGCAAGCAGCAGCGCTGATTAAAAAAAAAACTCACAGACAGCCGTAACCACAGTCACAGTATAGCTCTGACTTAAAATTCAGAAGAATAATTTTGAATATGCTTGCAAAAGAATTTGCAAATGTTTTGAATTTCTGATAAACTGACACCAACGACCCTCATTTGATGTTGAACTCCCACCGCCCATTAGGTGATCCCCAGTACTGCCTAAACGTTGAGAAACATTGTTCTAGGCCCTCAGTCAGTATATTTCTCATTGCTAGATGTCCAAGTGTAGTCTCAAAATACCTGCACTGACGTATTATGCAATCACATCCAGCAGTTAAATCAACAACACCCAGTACAAACATACGCGCGCACACACACACACACACCCCTCCTGGCAACACACACACCAACACACATACATAAAATTCTTTGCAAAGTACCGCAAGCAATTCCCCCCCCCCCCCCCCCAGTGCTGCTGCCGGTGCTGCTGTTCTCTTCCTGGGCCGGGGCCAGGGCTGGGGGCGGGTGCCAAGCGGCGCTGGGCTGTGAAGGCACCTCCACACATCGGAACAAGGTGAATGTGCCTCTATCTGCACTCACACTCCGCACAGGAGTCGGGAGAAGGGCCCGGCCCACTGAGCCACGGTCCACCGTCTCACTCAATCACACAAACACACACACGCACACACACACACAAACACGGCTAGGAATACATATTACATACACACACAGCGAATACATAATCACACACACACACACAAGCTCAAACACACACATATGCTTAGACTACTACACAACTACAGAGATCTGGGAAGAAAAAAAACACAAATATACACACACACACATACACACACACATATGCACACACACCCTGGGAAAATAAAAACAAGATGCAAAACAACTCCAAGGCTCAGTTGACAAGCTGTAACCCATCGCTCTCACACAAATATTTCTGAAAAGGCTCGGCCTCCCCCCAACACATGCCACACACACATGCCCATTCAAGGCTCCACGCCATGTGGTGGCAGGGAGGAAGAGAGACTTGTGCTCCTTTCATGCCATAATCTTGGCAAAGCCTCCTTTCCAAATGAGAGCCTATTTATCAGAGGGAGCAAGGAGGCCTCTCTCTCTCTCTCTCTCTCCTTTTTTTTTTCGCTCAGCAAGTTAGTGCAAAAAGCTCCACGCACACACACACACACACACATACACACAGGAAGAACTATTAGCCTGTAATGCAGGTTGAGTGAGGCTGAGGATACTACAGTACGGGAGAAGTCAACGACTGATGCCTCCCTCTCTGACAATGGCAAAATAAGACGAGGACACAGGGAGAAAACACACACAGAAAGTCAAAGGAGAAATGTGTGCCATGAATGTGACATCATGAATCAGTATTAGTACATAGTGAATTCACACATAAGATACAAAACACCGTACACATAAACACAAACTACATAAACATGTACAACACAAAACAGCATACACACACACACACACACATTACAGTGGCAGCAACCGAGACAAAACTTCCAAGCTTTCCCCCAACCAATCCTCCTTGGTCCAGAGTGCTGACAGTGGCAGAATTACGGGCAATGAAACGGGGCTAAATTGAAGGGGAGGCATCACTGTTTTCCTGTAGCCATGTCAGAGGGTTAGCCGTTAGCGCTGAGAGTGCCATCTCTTATCTCTGGCCTTGAGACTTGCTTGAGAGAGGGAAAAATTTCTGCCTGTCACCCCCCGCCCCCACTACCACCACTAGCCCCACAAAAAGAAACTCTTCCTGACAAAATGAAAAAAGTATATATATATATATATATTAAAACCAGATAAACCGAAGAGCAGAGAAACGCTGGCCCCAGCACTGGTGCTTAAACAAGTTTACTGACATAAGAGGATTCTTTCATCGACTAACCAGCTTTTACAGAAAAGTCAGCTTTTTTTTTTCCACCCCCGTCCGCACTTTGAAGGCAACCCAATTTTGTCCCTCACACAACAGTATGAGGATATTCAATTTAGGGTTTGGTAGACCAGTTCACAGGTAGATTTTGATGACCGCCATTTTCAAAGCTAACAGGAAAATGAACCTGGCACTGTATGGCTCCACCTGCATCAAATTAAAAGCTCCCGCCAGCCCCCACTTGCTCCAAATAAAAACGTAAATCTTCTCCCTGTAAAGGTGATATGTCGCTTGTAGTCACTTTACATACAGTCACTGTGTTTTTTAATTGTTTGCAGATTCCAATAAGAGACTTTAGAAGGCTGGACAAGGGTTGCTAGGGAGCACAAACATGAGCTAATTAGTATGACTCCATTCCATTGCTTGCCAGTCAAAGTAATTCTTTGTGCCTTCAAAGAGCACTGTGCTCATACAGTCCCCAAGCCTCCTCGCAAAGTCACCCTGCACATCACAAGACCCCCTACATACACACACAGACAAACACAAATGCATATGAGTTCCCCAATACACACTTCTGCTGACATTTCCAGCACACACACACACACACGGACAATGTGGAGGGGCAGCTGATGTGACTGCGTTGCTTCAACAGACTGATAGGCCCCTCCCCCCTCCTTGCCTGCGCTAAAGTAGCTGTGTATTAGCATGCTCAAATAGGGCTCTTTCTTTGTCCAATGTGTCTGGAGACTCCCTGGGAAAGAGACCGAGACACAGAGACGACAGAGACTCTGAAAACTGCTTTGAGAGCCTGAAGCTCAATCCCAATGCAGCCCCTACCTCAATTCCCTGGGCCCTCAGAGAAAGGGAGTCTGAGGTAAAGCAACACAGAGCCCTGTTGTTTGAAGACACTGTGTGCTGTTGGTAAGAAGAAGAATGAGACAATTTGGTACATCTTTGTTCAAAACTCTCTTTCTAGCTGGAATGAATCAACCAATCATTATGTCGAATTTATGTTAGCAAAGTGTTTGTGGGTGCACACTGGGATTTGGACCAAGAAGGTCACGATGAAAAACAAACAAAACTTATTTAAGCAGAAAACATCAGGGATCGTCTGAGACAAACCTGCTATGAATAGTAAGGAATCATCATCATCAAGTGTGGTTGTGACTGAGTATTCTCTCATTCATTCGATACAGCAACAGAACAAAAAAGATTGATGGGTGATGAAACTGGTTCTCTGTGGGAACGTTAGCATAAGTGTGTATTAGGAAACACAAACATGCATTCCTTTGTGTGTCTGTGTGTGTGTGTGATTACATTGGCCAGGTCTCTGTCCCGATGCCAAGGGCATCTCGTTGAGACAGCCCATCCTTGTGAAGAGTAGGCAGAGAGGAGGGGTGAAGTGGGGAGAGTCTAATTACTTTTTTTGTTACAGCCCAAAGAAAAAAAACACACTCTCTACAGCTTTCTTTTTTTCTTACTTTGGTGCAAAGCAACACGTGATACTTTGAACATCCTGTCAAGTTTGTCATCTGCGTCGGACAGGCCTGTTTAAGGCTCCCCTGCTTTGGGTGTGAGAGTGACTCCAAATCACACACTCTCAGAGGAGATGGAGAGCAAAGAGTGTGTGAGAGAAAGGAGGTGAACAAGAGGACAGTAGAGAAAGAAAGAGTGAAAGAGACATAGATGAGAGAGAGAGAGATTGAGAGGGGGCGAGAGGGGGAGAGATAGGGAGAGTGAGAGAGAGAAAGAAAGAGACATCGCCATACAGAGGCCAATGGGGAGGGTTGAAACATGCATTACCGACCCGCCTGGACAGCTTTTGTTCAGTTGTATTATTTTTTTTTTTTTTTGGAAAATCAATGTGTTCAGTGCTGCTTAAATGGGCAATGCAAAAGGGTCTATTTGATAGCTCACTGTGAGAGATCTCCCGACTCATCGCTCAGAGCTGTGTAGAAACGAGGAGTCCATTTCCTGCACCCTCAATAGAGACCTCTCTCAGGAAAGAAATGACTTAGGAAAAGAGAGAGAGAGAGAGAGAGAGAGAGAGAAAAGGCGGTGGACAAAGAAAGCAGAAGCAGGAGAGAGAGAGAGAGAGAGAGAGAGAGAGACAGAGAGATAGATATAGAGAGGTAGAGAGAGAGAGCTACTCTAAAGGCAAGGTAGAAAGAGGAAAGCAACAGGGAGGCTAAACCAGTTAGACACACAATACTGCTGGCTGGCAAATGGCAAACAAAATGATGTGGCGTCAACATCAGGGAGGTTGTCAGTTGGAACAGAAAGACAAGCCCATTTAAAACATGGAGGAAAAAATGAAAACAAACAGATTTGTTTTCTTTTGAACTCCAGTGCCCTCTGCTTGGACAGACTCGTCTGAGACGCGGCAGCTGAAACCTGAGATGGACTTACCCAGAATAGCACACATTCTGACTTGTCACCTTTCTAAAGCACTTGTGTTTATACAGCAACTTCATACTGGCTCGTTAAATGCATTTCACCAGACTACTAACTCCATCACAAAACACATCTCCGTCTCACAGACATGCATTAACAAAACATGTCAAGGATACTCTTTGTGATTCAACTGTTTATTTGGGTTAATTGATGTTTTTTCATCTTTCCTAACTTGAGATGAAGTTACACTATTTTTTATTAACTTTTTACAAGCGTGGAAATGTTAACCTGTTAAATCAAGAGCAACCTCTATGTAAATCAAAATAAATCTTCACAAGCTGAAAAACATCAAACAACCCAAAAGCTTGAACTAAAACATGTTGCAGTTGGACAGAACTGTCCATACATTGCACAAGCACTGAGGTCCTTGCACTGGTTATCAAGTTACATAATTGGCTTTAAAGTACTTGTTTACTAATCAACACAGTGGATGGTAATAAACGAAACTATCTTACAGCAACAGACACCAATCAGATCTTCCAGATCACAGGAGACATTTGTTTGTAAAACACAGTCAAAACTAGTTGTGGTCTGCCAACCTTCAAGGAACCTGCTCTGCAATTCAGCTTTGGAATGGATTACTAGAAGACAAAAATAGCTCTCCACAATTTTATATCCAAGCAGAAAACATAACACAAAACTAGACGATTTCTGGCCAACTGGTCTTTTTTACTTTTTTTATCTTTATTTACCATAGTTTTGTGTCATTTTTTCTTCTTTTTTTGGTTTCCCATATGCATTTGCACAATGATCTGCCTCTGTGTCTGCAATGATCTTGTCTTTCTTTACCCATCACAGATGTCTCAGGAGTTTCCACAGAGTAAACAAACCAAGCCACAATATTTTTCTTGCTCACAAATTCTTCAACAAAGACTGATCACCTGACATAAATGTGTTGAGGTTTGAGACACATGAACCAGGTACTCAAATGACACAATCACAGGCTTTTTTTTTTTTTTTACCTCCAACAGATTTCAGGTTATGAGATCTGTCTTGTTAAAAGAACAAAACAAAAACATGACAAGACATTGAGGCTGACAACTTTCCAAATCTAAGCCCAATATACAGTAGGCAGGAATTCAATGGTATGACTTTATCCCAAAGCCACATTGAACTACAGTGGATGTGCCTGGAAAGCCCAGTTTCTTTAAGTACAATTCACTGAAACAACATGGTTAAGTCTAGCTTCTTAAATTTTTTAAAGACCTTAGCCTGACTTTGAGGTGAATGTCATGCACCATCTGAAGCGCAGAATTACATTTGAACGCTCTTTCTATATATGACTGTGCGAGGGTGCTGAGGTGTGGAGAGGGCCTTTCTATGGTATAGCTGGCTGTGAGCCGTGAAGATTGTGGGACGCGGCTGCTGGGTGACCCTGCGCTCCCGAGCAGCTGTCAGGCCCGAGCGCTAATCCCTGTCCCGGGGTGAGAGAGTCCCCGCTTGCCTCCACCATCCCCCAACCCCGGGCTGCACCTGACCCCTTTGGGTGGGTGCCTCCATCTACCTGTCCAAACACTCAAAGGAAAGCACTGTGTGTATGTGTGTGTGTATGTGTATGTGTGCGCAGTGGGGGTGGATGGTTGTGTAAGTGGGGGTGGGTTTGAGGGGACGACTCAGGTTTTGCGTTCCGCTTCCCCTACCTCCACCTCCACGTCAGTCACCATCTTCATGCACAGGTTCAGAGGCTGCTTCAGCTTCAAAGGGAGAGGGAGCCTCTTTCAAGTCAGGCCAGAGGAGCTGGAGCTGGCGATCTGGGCTGTCATACACGTCTCTCTCTCTCTCATTCTGTCTGTTTGTCTGTCTGTCTCTCTCAAGGTAAGGAGAAAGGCGGAGAGAAGCTTGTTTTACAGGACAGCCGAGGAGTGCTGTCTCATGCTCAATTGATGTCATGACGAGGCACAGGTTGGGATGGGGAGGTTGCAGTGGTGTGTGTGTGTGTGTGTGTGTGTGTGTGTGTGTGAGTGTGTGTAGTGAGTGTGTGTAGTGGGGGGTAAGTGGAGGCGGCTGACAAAAAGCCCCCAAGAGGCTTCCTTACAGCTTTCATGTATCTGTACTGTACTCTCCCCCACTTAGCAGAGTGCCGTTCATCTCCCAGCATCCCTCAGGTTTACCCAAACACCTGAGAACCTCAGAGAAACCCTGACACACACACACACACACACACACACAAAACACACCTCATCACATATCAGCCATTTTTCTCAGGCATAACACAATTAAGACTTCCTAAAAATTCATTAGCTATTTCTGTAGAGCTGCTTTGTGAGCTGAGAATCTACATTCCAGACATATTCCAAGGCAGTGAGGCACCCACCTCCATGTCCAACATGACACCAACACAGACTGTGGTGAAATAAATAAATTAATAAACATTAAAACAATATATGTGCTTTAAAAGAAATGCAAAGCCTTTAAATAAAAATAAAAAAAAAAAGGACAAGATGTTTGGGCCTTAAGGTCCCTCCAAGATTTAAAAAGGTACCATAATTGAAGCCGGGGGAAAATGACTCGTTATCTTCCTCTTATCTCCACTGCTGTCTCCGGTGCTTATTTAACAGCAAGGAGTCCAGGGCAGCCTCTGGGTTAGGACTGAGCATTAGTATTCCAGCAGGACAAGAAAGAGAGCAAGAAAGAATGGGAGGAGAGAGAGAGAGAGAGAGAGAGAAAAGAGAGTGAAAGACAGTGAAAGGAGAGAGGGAGGGTGTGGGGGGGGGGGTCCATCAAGTCCATCAAGCCAATCTGGTGAGGCGAGCGCCCGGTGGACTAACCCGACAAGAGCGTGGCGCAGCTCGTTTATTTAATCAGGGCAGATTAAATTTATCGTTCCTCATTTGTCAGACTCTCGATTTAAGAAGGCCTTTATGGGCGCCCTTCACTCCTCATTACCCTTTTGCCACGCTCGCCGCCTCCAACTGCATTCGTACTTTAATGTGACCAACGTCAGTTTCTGCTTTTTTTTGGGGTGTGTGTGTGTGGGGGGGGGGGGGGTGTGGTTAGGTGATTTAAGTCTTTTCTGAAAGGGGAGATTGGAGAATTCACAAAGGTGAGAGAATACAGTTCAAATTGATTCTTGAAAGACCTCTGAAAAAGGGGATGAAGGAGCAAGTGTAATTTTGCCCTAAAACGCAGATCAGGATGACTACTTTTGATTTACATGACTACAAGTTAGTAAGGAGTAAGTAACATGCTTCACATGTGGACACACACATACACACACACACACACACACACAAACTGGATGGATGTATCTCAGACTGTGTTTTACCTTTGTCTAACCTACGTGACCCCATTTTGAGGTCAAGCTCACTAGGAGGGGCAGTCAGTAGGGCAGAAACGAAGGGCTGAAAGACAGATAAAACACGGCACTCACACACACACACACACACACACACAGACATGTCCTTTCTTGACACTCACTCTTCTGCACTCCCTACCTGTTACCCTACATCATCTCTGTGACCACCACCCCAACAGACACGCAGACAGACACAGACACACACACCCACACACAGCCCGAGGGAGTGTGCAATACCTGAATGAGTTGAGTCTGTCAGGAGTCAGAGGTGAATCTGTTTCACAGGTCTGAGTGACAGCTGAAATTACAGGGCTAAAGATCTGCCACAGGTGACTAGCTGCAGACGAGGAGCCCATCACACAACCATTTTAATTACACCATCAACACCACTTGCCCCCCCCCCCCCCCCCCCCCCCCCCCCCCCCC
>JAGFZM010001874.1:401811-450479 GCA_017657215.1 Limnothrissa miodon
ACTATTCAGCCACGGAGACAGGTACAGTGTGTGTGTGCTGTGTGTGTATACCACAGATGTCAATCAAGGAGGGGCGAAGCCAAGTTGGACCCAGTGAGTGACGCGGCCGTGGGGCAAGTCTGGCAGTGGAGAGAGAGAGAGAGAGAGAGAGAGAGAGAGGGAGAGAGAGGAATGGGGAGGAGATGAAGGTGGAGAAAGGTGGGAGGGGGGGGGGGGTGTAAAACGACAAGAAGGGCGGAGTGTAAAAAGAAAAGAGTTTAGAGAAAGATTGGGAGGGAAGAGGATTCGAGCGTGATTGTTGTCACAGGCACAAGAATAGGGGCCACGCAGAGTTGAGGAGTTGAAAAGTTCAGGCGCAGGAAAAAGTAGATGTGGAAGACACGCCCTGCAGATAAACGGCAAACATGACGCGCGCAGCTTTGTACAGGGGAGAGTTTCAAATACAGAGTACCTGCAAGACAACCAAAATGGTGTAATTTTTGTGAATTTTACATTACGTTTTACAAAGAGCTAAATTATTCAAGAACAATATCAAATTGTCCTTCTGTAATTGCTAAAACTGTCTGCTGTGTGACAACTGCTGTGGCTTGCGGTTTGACTCGGTGAACAGCAGTGTGATGGGGGAGGATGGCGGTTGAGGGTGGAAGTGGAGGGTTGGACTGTTTGCCTCACGTATGCCAGCCAGGTCGGATTAGCTCCTATTTGACACCCTGCCATGGTCTTCCAGGCCTGACGAGCGGAACACAGAGCCACGAAGCCATTACGACCAGCCATCTTATCAGCTCGCTACTGTGTGTCTTCCCTGGTGTCCCCATGCAAGCCCAACCCCGACACCACCAGAGCCACATCCATGGCAACCCACCTACCCAAAATCCAAGCACTTATGTTTCTGTCCCAACATTTCCCGACATTGTTGAATCTCATCAGAGATGCACTCCTTTCAAAGCTGTACACGTGCACGCACACACACACACACACACACAGCATCCAAAGCAGGACTTGCACGCTGCTCTGCGATCAACGTGCAGACCTCTCGCAGCAACACCACAATATCCAGGGGCCGGCACTAATGATGACTCCAGGTAGCTGACACTGCACAGATAAGCGCACTAGCTTGCCTGTCTTGCCTGCACCCCCCCCTCCCAGGAGGCTGTTAGTGGGTAGGTGGGGTTGGATGGAGGAAGGGGGGTAAGTATATCTACGTCCCACGGACACTGCAGCCGAGGTTAATAGGGAGGCAGGGCCTGACTAAATTTTGCAGGGCAAGCGAGAGCTCGGGACAGAGTAAGAGGAGAGTCCCATTTGGCAGTAAAAACAGACAGCAATAAGCATGAAGGCCTAAGAGACCGGTGAGCACGCTAAAGAAGCTCTAAGCATATCTGCAAACGTCATTAGGGGAGGCTGGGGGAGAAGAAGAGGCAGGCTTGATGGAGACAAGCGGAGGAGAAACGCCATTTAGCCAGGTGTTTACCCAGAGAGGCCGAGCAGAAAGACAAATAGCCGGGCTTGGAGTAATGGCTGGACCCGATTACAGAGCTGAGGAATTTCTTCTGGCCCTCGAGTAGGAATGAAAGCACTGTCGTTCCCAATGCTAGCTGTCGAGGTTTTTTATAGAAACACAAAGAGAGAGACCGAGAAAGAAAAGGAGAGAGAGAGAGAGATCGAAAAAGAGAAGGGGAGAGAGAGGTTGCCAGATGTTTATGTCAGAAAGACCTCATGCGCTGGAATGTGAAAGGAGAGTAAAATATTGACTAAGGACACAAGCTCAAGGAGATCCGCAAGGACTCCACAACTCCAGGTGGCTTTCTGTCAATGTGTCGGCCCGTCACTGAGAGGGTGGCTGCTGTCACCGCAGCCGTGTCTTTGTTTTTGTTGTTGGATTTACTTCTTCTAATGCTTCTACCAACGTCTGCCACAAGAAAGGTTTTACCTAGCGGCCTTTGACAGGAGCTTGTGGAACATCGGGACCGGGCAAAGCTGCGAGTTGCCAAAAGGTCAGGAGAATGTTCCGGACTTCACAGCGCCTCATTACCTGGCATCCACAGGATCCCGTCAGAAAAAAGTGACATCCTGTCAGTCAGGAGGAGGAAAGGGGAAAAAAGCGTTTGAGGTCACTGTGACCACAGCACAGCAGTGGCTAGCACTCTCTCTTTCTTTCTCAATTTTATTCAATTCAATACAATATTTTACACATAACCATTTATAAATATACATACACACACGCAACAGTGTTGGCAAAACATATAGTGTACAAGGAAAAACATCAAAACATAAAGATAGCCATTGAAGGAAATCACAAATCACTCTCTAACTTTTCCCTTAGGTGGCATCTCAAGGGAGAACTCTTTGTTAACCTCCATATTTTTCCAATAAGAGCCATTTAGGTGACTCAACCAAAACATACTGGTGCCAAACAAGATGGTTCCCTGCTTTCAGGGTTCAAACAAAAATGGGCAAACTTTGGTGACCCAAAAGCCAATAGTCTCCACGAGACAAATCTTCAAGATCTTAAGCCACGAGCAATGCCCTCTTTATGGGAGCAGATAAAATTCCTGTCCGCCGAGTCACAAAAGTCATGTTGCTCGTTACTGTTGCCCACGCAGAAGACGAGAGGACACAGGAGTGATTTAAGCTGCAATAGCTCTTCACCCATCCATGATCTTTAAAGTGAGGTGAGGGGAGCTGACATATCTGACGGTGACAGCGAGTCAAGTCGTTCTAATTTGCGAAATAAACGGGGGTGGGGGTCACATTTTTCCACGGGACCTTTGACTCTTCCACCCAAGCTCTGTAAAGACAAGAGAGGGAGGGAGAGACGTTGTCGAGGCTTGGAAAGAAAAAAAAAAGCACATGGGCTGGCAGGAGCAGCACCCGGCAAAATTCCCAAACACCTGGACCCTCTCCATCTGACAGCCAGCCTGAGTGCCCAACCATGCGTGAAAACTTCCCATCCAATACTCCTCAACGAGGCCAATCATTTCACCACTTTGGTGGATGAGGCCTCTTGTCCCGTCCCCCCCCTCCCCTCCCCCCACTCTCTCCTCTCTTTTGGCTTGTAACCTCTCCACCCATCCAACATACAAGGGGGTGGAGGGGGGTGGGTGACGTCTCCCCCTCTATCCATTCTCCTCTCCCACCCCACTCCCCACTTCAACAATCGCACTTGATGCTTTATTTGACCCTGGGATTTCTCAGATACACATACACATGTCTTCTTTTCTCTTCTTCTGAAGAAAGAAAATCTTCAAATGCCGGCTGATTTCCCCGGGTCAACTGTGACAATGGTGGGGAAGTGCACTGCAGCATCAAGTCCTGTCTTGTTAGATCCTGGATCGCCTTTCCTCTCTGCTCGCCCATGGGGGACAGGCTCTGTGTTGAATATTCACTGGCAGTTAAAGTATTAAAATGACTCAAAGAGTTTCGTGTTTCAAAAAGGAACACACACACACACACACACATACACACACTCTAAACAATCACACCATGGAATTCATGGACTTATATGAAGTTGAAAAGAACTTCTGTGTGAGGCTTTTCTGAGACAAAGCCCAAGAACTGCTTGCTTGCTTGCTGCTGCTGCTGCCGCCTCACTCCAAGATATTGAGATTCATCCTCTGGAGTAAACATATGGACAGTTCACTGTGGCGTTTGGCTGATTTGCCACAGGGATCTCAGCGTCCTCCCCCGATATAAAAACACTACCTTTAGAACCCCATGCGTCTTGCTTCTGGCACACTAGCGTCAAGCTCTGATTTCAACTGGCTTGCCTCCAGTAAGCTGCCATATGCACAGTGGTTCGGTACCTTTGTTAGATGCGCCGCATGACACCCACTTGTGCTCGTACACAGGACGTGTCCGGAACGTCTCTCATGTGAGCATAACAACAAGGATGCATGAAAGATGAATTTTAAAGAGATATTCAACAATGCATGGATGTGTCAGCCTCTCGTACAAAATACATACAAATCTCGTACAAAATACATACAAAAACTTTGTATGTAACCACTCAGAAATCATAACAACATTTGTTTGGGAAACGTGTAAAGTTTGTATATTTTTGGTCAGAGGAAAAATACAAACACAATTCAAAGACTTGTTTGTTGCTGTGAGCATCCCAACAAATGCAATTTCACAACCTTCACAAAACCTAGTTTTTGAAACAGTGAAAAGAAAAAGGTGTTAGTCTGTGGCCAGTGACGAGCCAAAGAGACAGACAGAAAGAGAGAGTGTTTGTCCATATCTGCTCTACTAACAGACCTTCCTATGTGGGATCTGTGACTGCTGCTGAGAATCAACAACACAACACCAGCACTGAAAAAAGAAAGGAAAGGAGAGGGGGAAAGAGAGAGGGAGAGAGAGGGGGAGACCTCTCAGGCGCATGACACTGGATCAAAGGGCCCACCGCCCCCTCCCACACGTGTGCACAAGGCTTACCGGTGGCCTAACTGCGCCATCGGTGCAGACAAGGAGGCCGTCGGCACGGCAACGTTATCCAAGTCAACATCTGCGTGGTGACCTGGGGCAGGAGGGAAAATGGTGCCTTAATCCCCGCACATATTGAGGGTAAGAACATTCCTCGCAAGCACAAACAAACAGCGACAATAACAACAGGGGGAAAAAATGCAAAAGAGACAGAGAAAGGAGAGAAAGAACAGACAGAGAGAGAGAGAGAGGGAGGGAGAGAAAGAGAGCACAACAACAA
This sequence comes from Limnothrissa miodon, assembly GCA_017657215.1. NCBI lineage: Eukaryota > Metazoa > Chordata > Actinopteri > Clupeiformes > Clupeidae > Limnothrissa > Limnothrissa miodon. The sequence goes on from JAGFZM010001874.1 coordinate 406,514, forward strand.
GGCCTTGGCTGTAAGGGTGGCTGGTGCTTGCCCCAGTCTTTATAGCTGTGCAGACGAGTGTGGATGCCAGGGTCAGGGGACCGCTGTCCAGTTACACGGATTTGGATGCATGGAGCACAGAGGAGTGCTGAGTGGTGCGAGGGGCAGGCAAATAACAAAACACCTTCGCACCAAACAGGAGCCTGGTGCTGGTGCTGCGGCTGCCGCTGCTGGCTGCACCCCCTTGCACCTACCCACCCCTGCCTCTCTCCACCACCCACTTACCCACCCCACCCAACCACCCGTCGCATGATTGTGGTTGTGTGCCGACGTTTGGAGTTCAAGCCAAGGAACCAAAACCCGAAAAAACGCATCCCAACCAAAGAGTGAAGCGACATCATTCAGGGGAGGTGTGATGCTGGCGCCCTCTGCTGCTACTGAGAGACACTACACCCAGGTGTTCCTGGGCATGGCTCATTAACAAACGCAGGCCTGGAGAGGTGAAACGTTCACAAGTTATTTGCCTTTTTTCTCACCGCTGCGTGGGTTGCGCTGAATGTTAACTGCTGTGCTCTTGATTGGTGCCAGTTCAAAGGGTGCAGGAGTAGGAGGAGACGAGACATCTCCATTTCAATCCGCCTGCGTCGCTAAGCTAACATTATCACGCTTTGATTTCATGACATATTTCACGGCCTATTTGTTTGAGCAAACGCTAGCAGGGGAGAGACAGACAGGGTTGGGTGAGGCTGATCAGAAGAGGCCGAGCTGTTTAAACTCCTTTATGATGATATCCTCATCCAGCTGCCAGCCATGTGGGGATATGAGGGGAGAGGGTTTTTTTCTCTCCATATTTGACACTATGCATCACACACAGTCTTCTTCGATCACTTGTCAGCCAAGTGCATGCACTGAGACTTACTGTGCATATTGTCAGTGGGTACAGCACAGACATACAGCTTAATGGACCTCCCAAAATGCAGAGCCACTGAAATAGTACCCTCTATCAGTTCAGTAATGAAGCCACACCACAGCAATGATGCCTTTCTACTAAGGGAATCGTTTCAAGGCATTTTCTTTATTGCCAGTAGAGAAAGTTGTTTAAAGGTCCTCTCACCTGGTCTGGAGCAACTAAAAAATATAGAGTAGGTTGACTCCCCCACCCCACCTCCATTGTTCTGTAATAAATAAAACAATCAGGATAAACATAGTAACAAAACAGGTATTACTGCATTGGCCACCGATGCCAAATAGTGGAACCAAACCAGTATTTTATGTTCCAGTGGAAGTAATGGCAGCTCTCACTCAGTGTACCACAGAATAAGGCAATGCTGACATCTAGTGTTAAACCTCTGTCACAGCAATCTCATGCCTTCAGCACCATAACAATCACATGCTAAAATGGCTGTGATTCAGTCTTAGTATAAACCATACACCATACCTTAGTCATGCAGCTAAAGCTTAGCGCCAGCACAAAATCTATCATACGTCATGCCATACAACTCTTTCCCCCTCTCAGTTTATCACACATGATTACTGAAGTGTGCATCACGTAGAGTGGCCTAACTCATTTTCTTTTTCAGTCCATCCATGCCACAACCGCTGAGTGTCACTAACTGCTATTTGAGCAACTGCAAATTGCTGACCCTAGGCAGTTGGGTTATCACCTTGAGCCGTGGATCTGCCCAAGATTTTTTTCCTAGACTACTACAGATAAATATTAAGGACGTTTTTTCCTGTCACCTGTCACTCATGGGCACTTTTTGCTGAGTAATACACCGTATAAATATAATAGAATTGAATTCAGAATATTTAAAGGCCCACTAAGCAACACTTTTCAGTTAATGAATCCGTTTCATACTGTTTAGGATGCTAACATGAGTCATTAAACGGCGAACGAACGGTGTAGAGTGCGCCACTGTGGCCTACAACGGTAGATACAGCATTTGCAATGTTACACGGCAGCAGTCTGCCTCCAATAGAATGCAGTGCAATACAATGCAATACAGCGGTCTTTAGAGGGAGCTCGTGAGAGAAAAAAAACAGAACATTGCTTAGCCCTGCTTTAAAAGCTGGCACCTTGTTACAATAAGACTACTACATTATACCCTATACCTATGAAACATGAGAACAGTCAGGGCCTCCACATTGGACTCTACATGTGTGGAAGTCCTAGAAGCTCTGGGCCAGTGGTGGCATAGTGGCTAAGGAACCTGGCTGGCATGCAACTAACCTAGAAATTGTGGGCTTGAGTTCTGGCTGATGTAATGTAGACTGTCTCTAACCACCACCAGGAGCCCCTCAACCGTCCCTTTTAGCCACGTTTGGGAGGGAGAGGCAAGCATCCACAATGACTTGTTTTCACAGCACACACACTCAGGGCAGGTCGCTGTGGGAACTGGCGCCAGATGTTATTGTTGTGCCCGTTGTCTTTCGGGTGGCTTTTGTTGTGATCTCCCTTTTTAACAGAGAGTGTGCATAATCCCGTACATTTTAAGAGAGAGGGAGAGAGAGCAAAGAGTGAACAGCTAAAATAAACAAGATCCAACATCAAATAAGGATGTCTTTAAAAAGCACTCTTCAAAAAGAACTGTGGCATCCACTAGTTGCTTTGAAACAGGAGGCCTGTGTTAACAGATCAGTGTTTATTAAATGTCACCCTTAATGATCGTTGCTTTAAATAATAATCTGATGAAATTTAATTTCCATCTTCGAAATTTAGATTTAGTGGAAACAATAACACCTGTCATATTTACCAGAAAACTAAAATGCTGTTTCAAATGCTTATAAACTATGTATAATGACATATGCATTATAACTGTATAATAATAATCAGAGTATAGTAATAGTAATATAGTTTTTATGTTTTAAGCAATTTATTTGCCTAAATGCGGCTTAAATCAAAAGAAGTAGGCCTACAAGTCATGCCTAAATCTAAGGCTACAGTTTATGATTGTACTAGGGCACAACCAACCAACAATCATTCAGATACAGCCATAATTCAGTTAATGCACTTGCTGTAATCATAAATGACAAGATGGCCCAAACACTCTACCCAATCTAAAATGGCAGGTATGATACCTTGACACTCCCCTTAATCTATTAATTTTACATTTCATCACACATTTCACTTGGATGAAAAAAACATCACTGAGTGCTGGTGTAGCCAGTCAATAAGTGTAGACTGGCATTAATGATAAGTGATCTAAACCTCACCAAGTGAAATGCATTTCTATCACAAAACGAACAAAATTGAAACATGAACAACTACTCTGCGTTACAAAGTCAGTTAAGGCAGAACTTCATCATGAAGGTCATTTTTTAAGTCTAGATGCACGAAATGCTGGCCACAAGGACCACACACAGATTTTAGCTTTTGCAACAGCCCAAAGACGTTGTTCTTGGATTTATTTAGTCTGTGAGTATTCACATTCATCCAGGTCATGGTATTCCAAGTATTACAAGCAACTGAATAGTTACTTGGATTAATTCACATTTGGTGGATAATTTCTCTTTGTTTTTGTATTGTGAAGCCAGGCACTATATCTGAAATAGCCTAACCGAACTAAAATCTGAAGGCTTAATCAATTGCACTGTCGGCTCTATACAGTCTATGGGTCGGCTACATGAGATACACGCAGGCTTAAATTACAACTAAAGATAGTTTGTAATTACTAGATTATGTAACGTTACAGTAATGTAGCTTTGGCAACTCTGATATTTTGGCACCACATGCAGTTAGGTAATAAAGCAGGAGCTCTTGTAATGCTGCTGGAGCATCTATACTTGATTTTCATTCTTATTCTGTTTCAAATGTGTTTTGATGTTGGCTAAATATAATCAACCAGTTGTAGGATTTCGCTCTGTGTTACAATTTTGCTGATTGCTTCACTTGGGCTTATGGGCTTATAATGAACAAAAATAATACAAAAATAAACATCCAAAATGATATACATGATTCATAACAACAACAAAAAAATAACTCAGAAATTTTGGTTCCATCCAATGTCAAACCACAATGCAGTGTTACAGTTGTTTACATTTACAAACACATACTCTCGAACACAGACTTTGCTGTCTGTGTAGGTGTCCTACCCAGTTTTAATTACATTTTACTTTTAAAACTATTCCCAGCCTTTGCATCTACTTATTTTTGGGGTGTTTTTAAACATGGCTTCAGAGAAGCTGGTTCTCTTGTGTTTTGTTCATTTGTTGTAATTCTCACCATTTAACAACTGTGGGGCTTTTGTGAAGAAAGTGAGCTGCTTCAAATACCTGGGTGTACCTGGGTCCCGCAAGTCTACATGCTTGAATTCTGTACTCTGTAATTTGAAAGCAAAACCTAACCAAGCTTATGTCAACCTAGCTAGGCGGCTATAAATGGTGTTCGATAAATAGCTGTGTGCCTGTGACGTTCACACTTTCATAAACCTGAGAAATTGCTGTTCTTGGAGCATTTTAAGTCTAGTGTTCCTTGTCACATTGAGTTAAACCTGAACCAGTATTAGGGGGCCAAGCCCAGGAAAGCTGCTGAAATGACTGAGAGTTACAGTGCGTGTTGGTTTTTCAAAAGTCTTGGAAGAGCAGTGCTTAAGCTATTGCTAGGAAGCAGAGGAGTGAAGAAAAAAAGAATGTGAACCAGTCTTGTCAGCCTTAAGTCAATGCTAATTATAACTAACTACCAGTAACTCCTAGTACATTGTCCCTATTATCACACCTTTATAACGCCTTATCATCCTTTTAGCCAGTCTTGGGTGATTGTATGCCATTACTCCAAGAGGTCAGGTTATATGAAATGGCGTTGTACAGTAGGCTACTGGAAAATAAAGATTCTACTGGGGAAGTCTGAAGGCTGAAAGTAAAAACCTTTCCACCGCTCATGGGCCAATGTTACCATGTCAAGTGTTGGCAGGGACAACCATCATAGTTTATGTGTACGTCACTCGGGGTACAGTTGCACCCTCTAAAGGTGAGCTAGAGGTCACAGTAACTAGTGTTTTGTATAGAGGACTTTTGTTTCATAAAGGCATCAACAGTAACCCACTGTTAAATAATTTAACTACTTAAACTATTTGGCTATTTAAATTGTTTTGCCACACCAACTAAGAGTTATCATCCCTTAAGTCCCCCATTATGTGTTTCAACTTTCTTAAAAGTCCCCACCTATTCAATAATTTGCTGCTTAAACGTCTCTTTATAGTTACTCAATCCATAAGGTCTCATCTACAACTATGACCCTCCAAGTGTTTCCCCACTCAATAGTCTCTACCGTAACTCTACTACGAAGAACCTAGCCATCGCTATTTGCTCAACTTAAAGCAACTACACTGTGCAATTGCATGCAAATATAGACTATTTACCCTGGAATTACATTCACTAGTTTTATGTTGTCCTGCTTTACACATCACCTAAGTCATAAGTTTCTTCCTTTACCATAATAAGTAAAAACAAAAAATGCTGCTAGGGAGGTTTGGCGCTTTGAGACATGCCTTTTGTAAAAATGCGCTATACAAATAAAATTGAATTGAATTGAATAAGTTGAAATATTATATTCTTGGGTTGTTTGAGCTTGCACTGTCTGTATTTGTCACCTGCGTCAGTGCTTATCTGCTCTAGTGTACCAAGCTGGCACTAATCATGGTCTGATTCAGTGCAGACCACTTTGGGATAACCAACTGGGACTGGAATAACCAACACCATCTTCTTTTAACCTGTAATTGTACTTAAAGTCAGGCTATTTTGTTGTCCATTTAGAGTACCTAGCGGATCTTTATGTGAAACATGCCGTCTCTCCCTTAAACTTCAGTTCAATAAGCAAGAGTTCTTCACTTCTCAAAAAACTCCAAACTAGACTTGCATGTTTTCTATATCATTTCTATTTAGCCAAGTTATTAAGAAAGGAAGGGTGACTGAAGCACTACAGCTAAAACATTTAATAAAACGTTAATTCATCTGCTTGACCAAGAGGAAGACTGGCATAGGCCTACATGGCCCCAGTGCCTGAAAAGCATGAAAGAGTTTTTAAAACCCAAAATACAGCCTTTTCTCATGCCAGTTAACCATGGCTCTTAATAGGAAAACAAAGTCAGAGGTAAGAAGGTGAAACAGAATCTGCACTTGCTTTGTTCCACTGGTGTAATGAGGCTGTAATGACGCCATGCAATATTCATCAACAGGATCGTCTGTCCTTGGCCCCCTAAAGAGAAATGTTCGCCCACCAGAGAGCCAAAATTACCCAAATTACCCAATCTGGGCTTAATGTGTAAAGTAATGGCAAGGGACCAAGCTTTCGGTCAAATGTATAGTTTATAACTATAACCATTTAAGGAGCCTAAAAAGTTTCGCGTCAGCCTTACACTTTGAAGAAACAATCAAAAATCACAAATTAATTTAAAGACGGGACAATATAAGGACATTAAAGGAATGCAGCCAATGGAGATTCACAAACTTCAGAATTTTGCAGAGGTGCGCGAACTCTGCCACACATAACGTTGTATTAACCAACACCGATATGGTTTGCAGATTTATAAAATGAAAATGAACGTTAGAGACATGCTTCATCACTACTGTCATCTGTCGTTTCGAGTGGGCTTACCTGGAAAATCTGGTGTTCAACTTGTTGGATTAAAGCGTTCAGATAGTCTACACTGTATTTGTTATTTTGATGGTTTCATTGCTTTGATAGAAAACAAGTAAAGTTACATTTAGCCAGCATTTACTGGCCAAATCATCAAAACTCCACAGAGAAACTGGCGAATTTGCTTGCCAGTTATAATTGATTTCTACAAATCATTAGTAACGTTATCAGACGGCTATGCAACAGAATAACATTGAAAAACTTGAATGGCTAGCGTTATTTTCAGCAGATATGATTTAGCTTATAGAGTCTTTTATCTTCGCCCTAGCAACTACTACCTCTGTACCTGGCTAAATTAGCAAGCTAACACAGTGCAGGCAGGGATTGAGTGATTCGTGTCCAAGCAACCAAAAAGTAAACCCGGGAGTTTCCTTTCGACCAGAATTTGCTGCGGAGGCGCTAAGCAAATACTTACGGTAAAGAAAATCATTACGGTAGATAAGACCTTCCGGGTTCTCGGATATTTTGACGCCAAAGAATTTGTTACATTCATTGAAAATTGTATCGTTGGCCCATTTCCCTGGTAAAACTATAGTATTCTATGGGTAAAACCACTGAACTAGAATATTCAGAGTTAAATCTCTACTCAGTTACAGAGACATGCAATTATATCAAAACAGTTGCTTCAATCCCATCTCGGAAAATGCTAAGAATTTTGCTGCAACTTGATGCTGATATTGTTCTGACTTTGCCGCCTTAAAATATTTATGTGTTAAGTTAGCTGCATATGTTTAGGGTTATCTTAGCCAAATTCAACATTCCCTAATCGTTTGTGTGCTCGCGCTGTTTTGCGATTGGTTATAGGTACTGTAGTTTTTAAATGGTCCAATCTGACGTTTCGTTTCGAATATTCCAAATTAGAGAACTACAAGTCCCTCAATGCTGGAAGAATCCTGTTTAGTCGTTGTGTTAACCCGTGACCACCAACCAACTTGGTAGCCTGCACAAGAAATAAAGGTGACCTCCGGAACGGTTGAAAGAAGTGGGAGTGCTGTGGTTGAGTTGCTGTGAGTCGAAGATGGTAAGAAACATGTGCGAGCGCAAGTTTGGAGAACGACATGGGAACGTCGACTGAGTTTAATCAGGATTATTGATTTTGTAACACTTACTGGTTTTATTTTTCAAGTCTAAGGTAGAAAAGCTAGAAAAAAACGTGCATCATCCATTCAGTGAAAGTTAACGTCAATTAATTGTTAAATGTTGCCTAACAATTTTCTTTACTTTAGATAGATTAATGGAAACTTGGCCCAGTAACTGGTACTATACAGTTTTGTTATGTGGCTGTGTGTAGAAACCGGCTAACTTAGCTGCTCTGCATGGGACACTGACGATTTTGTTGGGTTCTCCGGTAACATTGGTGCACATTAGTGGCTCGAGTTTTTAATCGTTGTTCTCACCATCAGGTATGGTTCTAGTTTTAGTTTATAGACTCTCATCAAAAGGTTTTGGCCTAGCTTTACAACCTGTTGATTGTCGAAAGTAATGATTCATTCAAATGTTACCCTTATCAAATTTATTTCCAAGATGAAACCACGAGATGCATGAACTTGGGATGGAATGAATGGAAAATGTTTTTGCATGCCTAAAAATACTTCTCCTTTACTACGTCATTGAAGTCAAGCTCTGATCACTAGAAATGTAGTCTATTTTTAAAGTCCAACGTGGTGAGCCTCGTGAGCTACTGTACCGTACACAGGGGTTGGCTGTTTGACATGTTCGAGCTTGGAAAGCGATAATGGGCATTCTCATAACTAACGTTACGCTGTCTTTTTACAGTCTGGCCCAATTAAAGTGTTGGTGACTGGCGCCGCCGGGCAGATTGCCTATTCTCTCCTATACAGTATTGCAAAGGGAGATGTCTTCGGCAAAGATCAGGTAAAAACGTAGCTTTGTCTTACGTAATGCATGTTGTAAAATGCATTTGACGACTCGAAATTTAGTTTCAGGATGTACTTATTTTCATTTACATTTTATCTTCATCTGGCGAATCACACATTGACATACTTACTGTCTCCCACCATTAGCCCCTCACCCTTGTCCTGTTGGACATTCCACCCATGATGCCAGTCTTGGATGGTGTTGTTATGGAATTACAGGACTGTGCCCTCCCACTTCTGAAAGGTGACCCACACGTTTGATTTTGGCTTGTCTTGTAACATAAAAACAACTTGCACTGGCACCAATCCTTCATGCGACACATAACTAAGCAAATTTGCAATTACAAATTTTAAGTTTAAATTGCAGTCTGTGTTCTCTCTGTAGGTAGTATGAATGAATATTGAATGTTTGAATGTCTTTCTAGACTCGGTTAACTAGGAGTGCTTTTTCACGTGATTCTCTTAAGCGTGGGGCACTTGTAGCAAACAGTATTGTGAGCCAGTATTTTTATTTAATCTCCACAATTGTTCGTTTCGCTCTTTTTGTGAGTGGGGCCTCCAACGTCAGAGACCCACCCGTCCGTGCACAAACACAATGTGGGCTCAGAGACTGTGTATGTTGAATTGCAGAGCTCCCATTGGTTGCTTTTTGATCCCCCATCTCACTGAAACCCTATCCAAACACAGACACCATAGACATATAAGGCACATCCAATGACGGCAATTCACTTCCATTGGACTGCTCATTGTTTTTGTTTGGTTTTGTTTGTTTTTTGTTTTTTTTTCACCATGCTGAAGCTTTCAATCAAATCATGAAACCATATTGACCTTTCCCTTTTCTTTCAAATATTGAGGTATTGATATCTGAATTGTACTATGAAGAGCATACTGTCATTGTTTTCCCCACTCTTAAACATATTACTGGTGTTTTTGGTCTCTGCAGAGGTCATTCCCACAGACAAGGAGGAGGTTGCTTTCAAGGACCTTGATGTTGCCATCTTGGTGGGCTCTATGCCCAGGAGGGATGGTATGGAGAGGAAGGACCTGCTGAAAGCCAACGTTGCCATCTTCAAGTCCCAGGGGACCGCTCTTGACAAATATGCCAAGAAAACTGTCAAGGTGTGGTTTAAAAAAAAAAAAGGCAAAAAATGATAGTTATAGTAATCCTTTTAAAGTAAATTTTAACTGATTACCTGGAACCTATACATAAATTCAAATTTAAATATTTATGTAATAGTTATGTGTGTATAGTTATAATATTTAAGTAATCGTTATAATAGTATAATTGTTTTGATTATACTTGATATAAATTGTAAAAAAAAAAAAAAAACTTAAGTTGAAGTTACATAAAGTCACAAAAATCATGAACTTTTTGTATTTTTATATTTTTCAAGCTTGACCACACATTCGTCTGTTTGGAATGAATTGATCCTTTTCTAACAATAGTAATGAATTTATGTTAAGGTCCTTGTTGTGGGCAACCCAGCAAACACCAACTGCCTGATTGCTGCCAAGTCCGCCCCATCCATCCCCAAGGAGAACTTCTCCTGTCTGACCCGGCTGGACCATAACAGAGCCCGCTCCCAGGTAGGGAGCTCTGTCCTGGGGGAAACCGAACCCTAAAGGAACACCAAAGACCTTTTAGTACCTTAAAATAATGTTTTCAAAATCGTTTCAGTGGTCCATCGACTTGTAATGGGGTGAACGATACTTGCTGCATTTTCTCTACGACCCTCTATCGGCTATAACAGCACTTAACAAGTTTGCCCAATCGGGTAAAGGTCTTTAGTTCTAGTTAAACTACAGTTGACTTGCCTTATGGAAGCGTCTGCTTCCAATCTGTAGAGCAAAACTCCTTGGTGCTGCTTTAATTTGAAGGCTACAATGTATATAGTGAATGGGTCATTTCCCTAGACAGAAATGAGACATGCTGTCCCTGTTGGTACCACTAGGTGGCGATGCGCTGTGGCATTCCTGCAGACAGTGTAAAGAATGTGATCATCTGGGGCAACCACTCCTCCACCCAGTACCCTGATGTTCACCACTGCAAGGTCAACATTAAGGGCAAAGACGAGGCAGCCTTTGACGTTGTGAAGGATGACGCTTGGCTTAAGGGGGACTTCATCTCTGTAAGTCATCGTTTTTTTGGGGTTGAATGGTGGAACGGATAAATGACAACACAAGTTTTCTTTGTAAACCACTCTAACATTACATAAAACTCTCCTCTGATGTCTTGTGAAATGGGATGCAAACTGGTAGGCCCTAAAACATACTACATGAAGCTTACTGTGCATTCTCACCAAGAGTTGCTAAATCTGTAATTTTCTGAGAAGTAATTCACTTTCTAGTGTTACAAACTGCAAAAGTGATGAGAGACAAACTTTGGGCGCTCTCAGTAAGTTCATGCAACCATTTTCGTGGTCATAAAATCGCTTTTTCTTTTAGACTGGCCTGTTGTGTTGCAAACGGCGATTGAGCGCACCGCTCTACAGCCCAGCATTGTGAATACGAAACATGCAAAGTGTGAGACAGCGCACCGCTAGCAATACAGCTAACTGTACAATACAGAGCTCCCTCTACAGCTTTGGGGCATTTAATGCAGGGTTAAAAAACAGACTTACTGAGCGGTTCTTTAACGGATCTAAACAACTTCTAAAATGACTCAACCTTCAATAATGTAATTTATGTGGCAGTGGCATCATCATAAGAAATTAAAGTAATGGGAGTGAACACCGACATTTTAAGCACAATTTTTTCTGAACAAAAGCAATTTACTACCCATAGTAACATTAGTTAAGTCAGTATTCAGTATTTTCATTTAAGGTTTTCTATGTTCCAAATGCCAGTAGGTGGACATTGATTAGATGCTTCCATTGTTTTGTGCCCACTCCTCTCCTGTAGACGGTCCAGCAACGTGGAGCTGCAGTGATCAAGGCCAGAAAGCTGTCCAGCGCCATGTCTGCTGCCAAGGCCATCTGTGACCACATGAGGGACATCTGGGCGGGCACTGTTGATGTCAGTATCAGTCACATTTGTGGGGGGAGGAGGGGCAGGCATACTCAATTTTCTCCAATGCATCCAATTTTATGATACTGGGTTAAGGGTGTTGTTTTTTTTTTTTTTTTTTTTTTTTGTACTCTGAAACAAAATCATTTGCTAGTTGCATGATATTGGATTTTTTTTTGCAGCTAGTGAACAATTTCTTATGTTTTAAAATAAGCATAACATTCAAAGGTATTGCACCTTCACACTATGTATGTACCTTGGGTAGCACATTCACAGTTAAAAAAAAAAAAAGAAGAAGAAGTAAAATGGACTAAAAGCACACCTAGTCAGCAGACGCTTTTATTAGAAAATGACGCTCACTCACAACTGCTGACAGTATTAGTCAATACATCGGTCGGCTTTACTTTTACAAACACCAAATGTATTTACAAGGGCAAACGCATGCCAATTTATTATGCATCATGTGAATGGGGGACTAAGTTGTGATCGTTAACTCTAGATGATCTGCATTTGCAGGGTGAGTTTATCTCTATGGGTGTCTACTCTTCTGGGAACTCTTACGGCGTCCCTGATGATCTCATCTACTCCTTCCCTGTTGTTATCAAGGTAATTCAATTACATTTTATTTGTATAGCACATTTTTACAAAAGGCATGTCTCAAAGCGCTTAACACAAAGAGGCTCAATGAGCAGCAGGGGCAAGGAAAAACTCCCTAGCAGTGTTTTTTGTTTTTACTTGCTATGGTAAAGGTAAGACTCTTAAACAAGTTAATCACACTTGATTGCTCATACCATCATGATTTAATTGAATTAACATGGTTTAATTGATAAGTTTATATATCTGTATACAGTCACATCTGTTTACACTGTCTTTGGCACTGAAGATCACCATTTTGTGTTTAGAATGCAATGCCTATGTAAGTTGTTAAGTTTTGTAAAGTTGTTTCTATTGTTGAGGGCCTAAGTTTCATTTCCTACAGGATAAGAGCTGGAAGATTGTTGATGGGCTGCCGATCAATGAGTTCTCACGTGCAAAAATGGACGCCACTGCTGCTGAACTGGTTGAGGAAAGAGACACTGCAGTCACCTTCCTGTCTGCTTGACTAGATCCCCAACCACCATCAATACAGCACTTAGACAGCCAGAAACCTCCAGACCCTCGTCTGTGAAGCACTCCGTTCTGTGTGTGTGTGTGCGCGCGAGAGAGAAAGTATGTGTATGTCATGTTGAACTATTATCTTCATTGACATATAATCTGTTACACAAAATGGAAAAGGTCCGTATTGAAAAGGCTGGGAGGAAATGTTTTTTCAGCTGTTAATGATGCACTAGATGTACAATCACTGTTACAGTTACTTATTCAGTCCAACAATAAAAAAAAACAGTCTACATTTAATTTTTGCTATTCTATTTTTGTGTTCACTTGTGAGAGATGAGTATGTTCAGAAAAGGACCTCATGTCAGATTCAAACTTGGTCCCCATGCAAACATCCCTGGGTGATCCATGCCCCACATGAGTGATCATGTTCTTAAACTTAAAGGGAGAAACTTTATGTCAACTTCAGAACAACAGGACTGTATTTCTTTGTATAAAACTAAATATGCATATACAGTAACAGTCTTTTTTATTTTCTTCAATGGAACACTACGTAAAGAAATAAAGCTCACAGTTTGTAGAGCTCCAATGGACTTGAAAATAAATCACACATGTTCATACACAAATAGCCATCCCATTGCAACTACTTGAAAGAGTTTCACAAGAATGTTTATGATTGGGCAACAACATTAATCATTGTGTGATTGGGCTTGTGTTCAGAGGAAAATTCGAAACAAGAATAATACTATTATCGCCTAATCTTTTTTGATTGTACAGTATGATCAGTTGTCAAACATGATTGTGATAAGTACTGTAGCCTATGCTGTTTTTGTACGCCTTTTTCACTAGGTGGTGCTACATCACAAATTGATTAAACTGATGCTGCTTCTTGAGCACTGCATACAAATATTTTGTTATGTTTGGATAAAAATCGTTCTCAGCAGTCAAGTTATTCAAACATAATAATGATAACAATAATCATCGCTATTGTTGTAGCCAATTTCATAGCTTTCCCTTTGGTATGTTTGAATTAACAGCCCCAGATGTGGACATAATCACCTGTCTGCTTCCACAGAAAATCCACATTTGTGGATGCACACATACTTATCTCAGCCCAAGAGTAGGCCTGATGCGCTGAGCCTATTGCCCATTCATTGCCATGAGACGACGTGGCTTTTCGCGAAAGCTGCCGTCCCATGGCTTGACAGACAGTCCACGTGGCGCTAAGAAATCGGCTTACAGTTTGATGGTGGGATCTTCGGGAAATACTGCAATATGATTGGTTTGAGAAGCAAAGAACGCGCCATCATTGGCTGTTGCAGCTATTCGTGAATCCACAAACAAACTAGCCATTTATTTTCATGTTTTAATCATCTCTGATTTTTGTTTTCATGTTTGTATCATCTGTCATGAATGTGGCGGTGCATCCATTTTGGGAGATTACAATGCCATCCTCGGGGCTACAATGTGTATCTTCCAAGAAATGCACACTTAGTTTTTCATGGTCACTGACCGTCCGTCCTACGTCTTTTAGACGGTTTATGTGTCAAATAAGATAGTGCCGTATTTTTCCTTGTATATAAGACTTGACACAGAAACAATGTGATTATGACCTTTTGTTGGTGCAATACGCTTCTATGTATCTTAGACTGAAAAAAACTGTCTTGTAGACTCCCACAATCGGTGCTTGCAGGACAAGCTGAACTCCGGTCTCGTAGACTATCCTTCATAATAGAGATCTGCTGTAGATTCGCTTGGGGCTGGATCATCGAGACCATCAGCATCCTACAAGACCAGGCGTAAGAATCCAGATTTATTTGTAAAGCAACATACCCATAAACCTATATCATGTCATATAAATAGATTTACAAATATACAGCTTTCAGCATCGATAGTCGATGTAAACGTTAACTTAAAGGGGGGCTTGTGAATCGACTTGTCTCTGGTGGCATGCAGTTAGCATAGGCTATCTTGTGCTTTGCCAGTAGTCTGAAAGTTCCGACTTCGTTTAACGATTAAATTTGTAGACTATGCTTGCAATGTCACGTAGCCTATTTTACGACCGATGTTAATAGGCCTACCCCGTGCATTTCCGCGTTTTTAGCATAGCTAAAACGTAATACTCTGCTCGGACTGCGCGATGCATCTTCAATGAATGCCTTTTAAGAATTTCCTGAATCTTCTGTTAGCCCAACTGGCCTGTTGTTATAGGCTATTAACAACTAGGTTACCTAACTGACTGTTACTGGGGTAAGAGACCACCGATAGCGGGTCTTGGGAAAATGGGGTCGATGTGTTACGAGGTTGGCAAGCAAACTTGAAAACAGACTGTAAAATGTGACGTAAAGACGCCGCTTAACTATGCTGGAGCGCAAACATAAAATAGACCTATGTTAATTTTAGTTAAAATGTAACTTAAGCAACGGATATTCCTTGTAAATGACCCTTGAATCCTCCCCTTCGTAGGCACGGCTACACTAAACCGCGTTATGAGGGAGGAGGGCGAGATGATGGTTCATTTGCTCGAAGTTGATCAGAAGATGATGGTCAATACTGAGAGCGGATTAAATAGCCTTCATCAACTGTCAAATTCTCTTTCGCTTTGACGTCTTTGTCTTTCTCTTTCAATGCGGAAATTTACTTTATACCAATTTAACTCCAATATTTTACGGAAAGGAAATATAAACTAGTCTGGGTTAATCTGAAATCTACACATTTGTTGTTTAACCTGGAAATATCATAAACTGTTCAGCATGTACTTGGTAGAAGGTAAGTTTTAGGCTATGTCTGTTAGGCTACCTCAAACATGTTTTAGATGTGCGTCGGCGCCCGGCATTCCTAACCGGTGAATAGGCTGTAACTGACTAACTTAAAATTTCTAAGTTATGTGCATTCCAGACTCCTGTGTTTCTGAGACACTATGAGGCGAAGCCAACAATGTGTGGTTAACTGGGCATGAATAGAGTTGATACAGTACTGAAAGTTGTCGTGTTCGCCTGACAGCTTGAACTGTCAGAAACTCCTTGCAGCAACCTATAACGTTTCCATTTCAGCTGTTCAGTAATTCGACTTGTATGATTGGCTGGTTCATTCACATCAACCAAGGTGTTACACATTGTATTTCTATGTTGCGTAACGGTTTTGAATATGGATTTTGCTATAATTCTGTAAGCAAATATACTCTGTTGTTGAATCTGGAGTAGGCCTATTCAATTAATAAAATGAATCAATTAGCATTTTCCAGATGGTTGAAAAAAGTCTGCCTTTACTATTTTGTTTATGCTATGCAATAGGTAGCCTAGCTGCCTATGAAAGCCTTTCTTTTTGGTTAGTTATGGTTCTACATAAAATATGGAATATATTGTCAGTAGTATTTTGATGTTCAATGTACATCATGATGTGCAATTTTATTCCCAAGCTCTATTGAATTGATCATCTGTTTGTGGAGTTGTTTGCATGTTCATTTTGATAATCTCTTTTTAACAGTTGATAGGCAACACTCAAATTTGTCTCAGTCTGTAAGTGGTTGTGTGGCTCTAGGTAGCCTATTCCAACTCAGTTTTCTAAATAGAATTTACTAAAATCTACTACATTTTTTAGGGGTACACCTTCTTACATTCACTTATCCCCTGGTTTTATTCATCAGTAATAATGCCGTACTACACTACAGACCTAACTGTGCACCCGTCTCTCTGCCCCCCCCCCCCCCTGTAGGTCTCAGGAAGAGAGAGCCCAACTGCTGGATGGCTCAGTTTGAAGAAGTGATGCAGCAACAGCTTGAAATCTCACTGCACAGTGAGCTGGAGAAGCTACTAGACACTGCCCAGGGAGCAGAAGCAGAGGTGAGGGCACTAGCTAAGGAACAGCTAAAGTGAAGGTAACATAGTGTTCAGTTATAGGCAACTGGACTACTTTAAAGAACACTATGAATATTATGACCTGGATGAATGAGAATCTTCACAGACATAAAAGTAACGTGTGGTCCACAGTGCTAAGTGAAATGCAGCTGGACTTTTTTCAGAGCTTGAAAGTGTCAAGTTCCATGTACCAGAAAATCTAGTCTAGTTGCATACAACTTTGCAGTGCTGACTACCATGACCTGTAATCTTCAGACATAAAGTTGGCTAGTATTTAGCAGATGCTTTTATCTGAAATGCCACCAAATTGAAATGTAGCTGTTAGAAATATAATCCATTGTTAGTTGAGCCACTTTTTTTAGGAGAACAGCCATACAGCATGTGAGTAGGATGTCGGCAAGGGGTGTCATAGCCATAGGACTTAAGGAGGTATCTCTAAGGTTGAGGAAAACTGATTTAAAGACTCTGAGTGGACTTTGGGTGGAATGAGGGTGCAGTCACCTCTCCTCCTGAATCTCTGGCAGGGTCGGTGTGGCCTGCTTGGTGTGATCCATCTCTGGCCATAGCAGGTCGTGCCTGATAAATGAGGTGTCACACAGGGGAGAGATTTCACAACGGCCCCTTGCCATCCAATTAGCTCACAGATGATACTTGCATGATACTGTTTCCTCACTGTACTCAGAAGTCTTCCGTCTTTCCATCTGTCTGTGTTTGCGCCTGGGTGTATTTGTCCATATATCTGTCTGTCTGGTATTATTGATGATCGATCAGGTTTATTGATTTTTGTTTTTGTTTGTTTGTTTGTTTGTTTGTTTCGGTTTTTCCACAATTATTTTATTCCCCTTTTCACTCTAATACTCTTCTCCCTTTTCTTCTTATGCATTAAACCCTTGTCCATAAAACCCCTTTATCTGCTCTTATCTCAGTTATGATCCCTTGGAAAGTAGGCTAGCTGCCATTAGTGCTGTGGTGTATGGCCTGAGCCTGTCTTAACTCACCTGAGTAACTGGTGTGTATTGGTCCATTTACTTTCTCTGCCTGACATTACATAAAAAAATATCCCCCCTGAGGACATGAATTTCGACCAATCCTGGCCTACAGAGAGACTAAATGCAATGTAAATGTATTTAAACCCCTGACCACATTTTTCCCCTGTGTGAGAAAGAACCTGACATTAAATATAACGAGGGACACAGAACAACACACCAGGCCAGGTTAATGATTGTTGGAATGCTAGAGGATATTTATTTCCTTAGAAACAACCACACCTTACCTTATATGCTTAAGGACATTCACATTAGCTTCAGGCATTGGACAAGCAGCTCAAGTTATAACTGAGAAATATAACTAAGAAAGAGATGTAGTTCTATTGATGTGCTCTGGCTCCATATGATAGGTTTGTTTTAAATTGATTATTGTACTGGGTCCCTGGGCGTATTCATTGGTTACTGGAGCAGTGCTCTTGTTTGTTATCATCATGTGTTTTTTATGTGTGAAAACCAGGGAGATTATAATAAACATCTCGAAAGGGAGAGCACGACCGATTACAACATCGCACTCGTCATTGCACTAGGAGGAGTTATTCCAGTTGATTGCAGTGCACAATGCTTTCACAAGATAATTACAGTTTCAACCAAAAAAAGTTGAATATTTTCCAAAAAACGGCATACTCTGTTTAAACACCACTACTAATTGTAAGTTTGTTTTGTTTGACATCCTTTTCAGGTTTCCAAAAAGGACTTTGAAGGCTTCAAGAAACTCTTCCATAGATTCCTGCAAGTGAAGGGACCATCAGTGGAATGGCCAAAAATCAACAGACCCCCAGAGGACTCGGTAAGTTCTATAAAAAACTAAATTTTGGCCCCAGCTGTGGCGCAACTGGCTGGGGCACCTGCACCGTACGCCAGCGACCCGGGTCTCTCTCCACTGTCCTATCAATAAAAAGGCAAAAAGGCCTAAAATATACTTTAAAAAAACACACACAAAATTTCACAGTTCTCACAGTTCACAATTTCACAGTTTTTTTATGGTCCCATTTTCACTGTCAGAAAGAAGCCATTGACATCAATTTCCTTGAAGGTCATACAGACTGCTGTTGTTGATCACTATATTAGTGTATCCAAAAGGTTATCTGACAGTACTATTATTAGTATATTATTAGTACACTGTCCTACACCCATGTAAAATGAAGCATCAAGCCATCAAGAATGGACTTCAACCAATCAAGTGAAAAACATGTAGTTAATTAGTGACAAATTGCAGAGCAGTAACTAGTAAGATAAAAAACGCCTCTTCAGATAAAAGAAAATAATGAGTCAAGGTGGAACTGGATTTCTGCAGTTAGATTCCAATAGGAGCACTCCTTCATTTCAGAGTGCAGATTGAGAGATCAGATAGACACCAATCCGACGGTGTGAACAGAGGCAGTGGATGTGCTCTAAACTATCTGTACCATGGAGAGACAATAAGTGCAGGGTGTGACCCAGCCAAAGAAGGCCAGATGGGAAGGGTCAGTGTGCTGGTGTAGGTCTATTGTGAAGCATATAGTTGAGCACACAAGTGTGTACTTGTGAACCACTCTGCATTTTTTGTGAAGGCTCCTTTGTGCTTATGTCATATATTATAGTTCTATGTGATTGGGTGTATGCCTTTGGCTTATGAGGGTAATTATTTGTGAAGGTGGTGGGTGGGGCGTCTGGGTTTGGCAGTCATTGCACATAGTACTCCACAGAATAAACACTACTCCGCATTCAGTGAGAATCAAAAAGTAGTATCAGTGATACAGTCCAATGCCTGAAGCTAATGTGACACTTAGACTGAGATTCATGATCTAGCTGACACTGGCATTGATATCTTTACTGGCAGTGATTTTCCTTTACTGTGAATTCAATTAATAATACACTATGTATTTTATTTGCCTCAGCTGGTATCCATACACTGAAGGATCAAACTTGGTATTTACAAGCTAACTATGTTGTTTCCCAACAACTCCATGCAGTTAAACCCGAACCTTTTTTTGACATGTAAAAGTCATGTTTTAGTCGTAAATGCTGTACTTTGGCATGCTGGAAAGTTTTGATGTTGGTTTCTTTCATTTTAGAGGTAGAGGCTTCTTTACAATATTAAAAAAAAGGCAATAAATTAAAAAGGCCTGCAGTTTATAGAACTACTCATGCTTGTTAACACAGATAGTCAAGCAGTTAAAGAGAATAAAAAGTTACGTGGTATTTTGCAGATCACAAGTGACATATGAAAATGAAAAATACGAGAATGGTCTAAGTGACTGTTGTGAAATTGAGTAACAGGATTACAATTCTGAACTTTAATTATATCAAGTGGCAAGAGCATTGTGAATTGTCACTTTTTTGGTCAAACTCTCTTATGTAGCACCTTCATTACTGCTAGAACTGGGAGAACAGGGGGATTGAGGACACTGCGATTGAATGAAGGTGCCATGAAACCTGAGCATGTCGGCCTCTCCAAAGGACAAGTGGAGCGCCTCTGTTTCCAGAAAAGCTTCACAGACCTGTCTTAAACAGCACATTTACATGCCTGTTTCCAAGGGAGTTGATACCTTTCCATTGAGGCGTTCTCATTGCCCCCTGCTTTTAAAACATGCTGTAAACACTAATGAATCACTAATGAATAGCATTGAGAAACTTTGCCAAAGTTTTATGGTACATTACAAGGTCAGCATAGCGGAACCTCTCACCCACAATGTAGATTGATAGCGTAGTCCTGAATGCACTTTGCTCCTCGCGGCACCTTAGGAGGCGTATGGAAGCCTTTTCTGGCAAACCTCTCTGAGGGGGTGACAAAAAATAGCCCTGTGGCTGTGGCCGTATCACACAGAAATCATAACAGAAATCAGACATTGACACCTCATTGATGTAGTTGAGATCAAGTCCCACGGGTCCATGTGGGTCACAGCGACTTCATGATCACCATGACGATGCATGTTGGCAATACCCCAGCATCAATAATGTATAAAAGGACTTGAGTGTGTGACATGTTTCATGACTCACTGTGACATAGTAGTCTTTTTATGTCCAATTGTTTTTTGTGTGTTTGCCCTCTTACCTCATTAGTTACACCCTGTTCTGGTTCTTACTGCACTTCTGGTGCAGGGGGACTGACGGATGCTTAGTCTTGGTCTTCAGGATTCAAAACTCAAGAAGCTTTGATGTTCATAGCATTGGCTAGTGACAGAAGATCTCATCGGCTGAGGCTTAAAGACATTAGTTACTGGCCTGCGCTATTCCTTGTTCAGCATTTTCTGCATAGTGAAATTAATGATAATGTTTTATGCAACTGTCTCCAGAGACAAGAGTGTGCCCCAGCAGCATTGTCCGGGACTTTTTCATTTGCATCCTTTTTGACCGTGCTGCCTCCCGTTTCTTTCTTCTTCTTTTTTTTAGTAATAAATAATACACCACTTTGGTAAAAATACAGGTTACATAAAGCTTTTGTACTGTACAGTGCTATTGCCCAGGCCAGTGTAGTGTCTGAGCTGAATGGAGAGTCCTGTGTGGATTGTGAGCTCTGTGACGGCTTTAATCAGTGGTGCGCTTGGGGAGGAAGAAGAGCTCAGAGTGTCATGGGAAGAGAGGGTTGCACCTCCTGTGCTGTTTGGGCAGAGGGAATAGGATTGAGAGATGGAGAGTAAATAGCTCTCCACTTTAGGCTGGACAACAACAGGGCCAGGGCTATGGTTGCACCTCAGTTCTTTAGAGTGAGCGAAATAAAGAGATTCCACATGGAGTCTGAGGTCAGTCTGCTACTTCTCTTTCTCTTTCTCGAATTCAAATTTAAGGTTCTTTATTAGCATCACTGTAATATTAAACAGGATTGTTAAACCACTGCAAATTATATGTTCTAACAATAATAACAAGAACTTACATTATGTGTGTGTGTGTGTGTTTGCATTTGTGTGTGTGTATAGTATATCTAGACAATGCAAATTGTTCAGCAGTCTCTCTCTCTCTTTCTCTCTCTCTGTCCATCTGTCCATCTTTCTCTCCTTCCTCTCGTACTAGTTGTACTTCAGAGGATCTGTGAGTTCCCGCCTCAGTGCAGAACAGAGGGACTACAGAAGGCTCTCTGAGATTCAGTGTTTGAATTTAATTGGTGTAATGATTTCAGGACTGCTGCTTCGTTGGGCAGTAAAGTGGAGAGAGATGGGGGCCGAGAGTCACGAGCTATTTGCCTGAAATACCTTAAAAAGACCCAGTGGACTCTTCTATGAAGGACGGAAACCACTTTTGCTCTTCAACCCCCCCCCCCCCCCCTGCAACCACACCATATTTCAGTCATCTCTATCCATACGCCACACAAAGCTGGTTTTGTTCTCTCTCCAGTCGGTGTTGGGGAGATGTGGTAGCATGACCCCCCCTGAATGTGGCCATTTCAGACTGGATCTAGCAGGACTTGAACGAGGGAAAGCATTTGGAGTTTGTGGGGGTTTGGTTGAGATCGGGTTTTGAGGGAGAGAGTGAGCTCGGACAAGTTTTAGCTAATGCTTTAATGAGCTTACAGCAGATGGGTCTGGTATGTGCAAGTATACCCAGAATGAGTTAATTTAATGCAGGTATGCGGGTTGGGTATGTGCCTGTGTGTGTGTGTGTGTGTGCAGGCAGGCACCAGAAAGTTGGCTGGAGCTCACGTCTTGGACTTCTGATTTGTTGAACATGAAAAGGGAAAGGCAAATGTTTGCTTTCAGATCTTTAGCTACGCACACACATACAGATGAAATTACACAATATAGGCTGTGCACATATAATGTAATGTAGTATAGTACAGTTTAGATATATAGAGTATACAGGATAAAATAGTATGTAATGTATACTTACATATACCATGTATTTGTATGCTTAATATATTAGCTTAATATATTAAGTTGTATTTGTATATCATACACAGTATAAACCAGCTAAAAGTACACACACATACACACACACACACATTCAGTATAATCCATTTAGGGTTCATACGTGCAGTGAGCTCCAGGGAGGTTCCTGTATACACCCCAGTGAATAGTGAGCTATCCCCATGCTACTCTTCTTCTGTTTGAGCTTTGCAAGCTGCCCTGGGCCGTCTCTTCTCCTCTCATCTCCTCTCCTCTCCTCCTCCTCTCAAGCTGCCCTGGGCCCATCTCATCTCCTCTCCTCTCCTATCCTCCTCTTTTCTCCTTCTACTCTTCTCTCCTCCTCTCATCTCTTCTCCTTTCCTCGTCTCCTCTCCTCTTTTCTCTGGCAGTGGTCGCCTGCCGCCCTCCATAACTCAGCCTGTCTGCCCTGTCCTTGACGTCATGCATTTGACTTTCCTCTCTGCAGCACTCCCCTCTCCCCTCCC
The DNA here is from genome assembly GCA_017657215.1 of Limnothrissa miodon. Classification (NCBI taxonomy): domain Eukaryota; kingdom Metazoa; phylum Chordata; class Actinopteri; order Clupeiformes; family Clupeidae; genus Limnothrissa; species Limnothrissa miodon. Next base: position 429,313 of record JAGFZM010001874.1, read on the forward strand.
TCTCTCCTCACTCTCCCTCCTTTTTCTCTCTCTTTTGCCCCATCTCTCTCTAGCACTCCATTCCATCTCTCTATCATAGTTTTTTTTAACCAATGAATAACAAGGGTTTTAATGATAGCGTTTTATTAAAATCTGATTCGTCATGTATTTAACAGGGTTACTACAACCAAAGACCCATTGTGGCCATAGCAACTACAAATGCTGATGAAAAACAGAATAGTCTAGCAAACACAATTTCGAGCACATCAGCGAGCGACTCTTTGGTCACTGCTGATGGCGTAATATTTTACACACCCTGTGCAAAGGACAGGGGGTTAGGTGACTCCTGGAAGGATCTGTTTGTGCAATGTTCAGGATATGCGTTTGTGTATTCAGCATAGTAACAGGGAAAGCCGCCCTACCTCGCTCCTGTTTGTAGTCACACTCCATTGATGCTGAGAGACGTCAGAGTGACTTGACGTCTGTTTCCCTGACAATCCCTGTGCTCTTTGGGCAGGGTGCACAATGCACGCAATGTGACTGGCTGTAAAGTCATCCTGAATTGGCAGCAGTGCTTCGCAGGACAGGTGGGAGACAGCGAGGAGGTGCGCTGTGTGCGTAAGACAGGGGAATTAGATTTCATTGCGGAGCTAATTTGTGATCAGGCAAGCGGAAGGACAGCTAAGCTTTATTTCCCCTCTGACATCTCCCATAGCTCATGTCACTATGGTTTACACTGGAGCAGTGGGTAGAGGCAGGATGTTCAGGGGCGGAAGGAGAAATGCATAATCATTGAAACAGTCAGTGTGTGTGTGTCTGTGTGTGTGTGTGTTTGTTAGAGTGTGTTTTTGTGTTTGAGTGTGCAGGTACGAGGCCAGGGTTGTCAGGTTGAGATTAAAAACCCGACTTGGATGATTGTTTTTTTACCTCCATTCAGATGGTCGTCCTCATGTACGAGACCACAACCGTACACACTGACCTGTGTGTATTGTCCTTTTGTGGAGTGGTGGTGTTTGTGTGATGTTCCCTTCATGTCCCCCTGGTACACACAGAGATGCATGTTTTTCAAATCTGTCGCTGTTAGGCGAGTCACCCGAATAGTCACCCAGTCTCCCTGGGCACTGTGCTCTCAGTAAGGCAAGAAATCATGTGGATTTACACCCCCACCCGCCGCCCCTCCACCCCACTTCTCCAGGGTCGTAAGTGAGAGTGGGAGGGACAGTCTCTGTGTGATGGTTGGCACGGGAGATAGGCTTCATGCCAGCTGCTCATCTTTCGGTTTCCGTCCTCTTTGATTTTCTCCCCCCATCTTGTTTCCCGTCCTCTCCGGAAGGCTAATCCGTCTCTCCCATCCTCTCACTCTCTGAGGCTTTGGTGAAGGCCTTACCTGGATTAAACGGCCTTCATGCAGAACACAGCTCTGCCCACGCTCTTGGAAACAGGCTGTGGGATCAGATGCCACGTGTTAGGGGTCTCTCTCAATCTCTCTTTCTTTCTCTCTCTCTCTCTCTCTCTCTCTCTCTGTTTTATTTTTCACTCTCTCCAAGCCCTCATCCCCCTGTTTGTATGTTTGTGGTTCCTTAAAGAACTTATATGCAAATATTACAGCTAGTCACAAAGCTAGTTCTCTGACTGTTCCCCTTTACGGGTAGATATGATGAAGTCTTTGAAGTCTTAACGGTGTCACTGGTTTAAGAATCTAGAAGTGTTTTGCGTGGGCTCTTACAGCATGTGCCAGACCCTTGAGATAACTCACACTGCGTTCAGTCGGTCAGCAGCTGGATGTGAGTGTACGCACACACACACACAGACAAAAACTTAGACACACACACACACACACACATACATGTGCAAATGCTGGCTGAAGCCTACAGTTTAGAGTGAGGCTTTAACTGCAACAGGCAAAGTGCCAGAAGCTTACCCTCAGGCTGAATAACTTATCGTTCAACAGCCTGTGTGTGTGTGTGCTTGTGTGTGTGTGTGGAGGGTCTCGCAGCCCAATAGACAGCAGCCTTTCTCACACACACACTCATCTCAGAGGCTTCTGCATTTATGCATTAAGCATCACAGGACCGTCATCAGCTCTTCATTACATCTGCATCGTGACTGCGGTTGCAACTCTCACAGCACACCCAGCTCTCGTTTCCACCTCGCTAAAACGTGAAAGTTTTCGAAAATTGGTACCTTCTTCACCAGAACCCATCTGAACACCTGCTTGGCGCTCTTGTTTGTGCAAGATCACTCTCGTATGTCCTCACCCCCACCACTCTAACCTCCTGAACCAGGACTTCAGCTGGGTTTCCTGTTTTGTTACGTTTCCAAGTCAGAGAGACGTCAGAGCCTTGCCCTAGGTTACTCATGTGTCTGCAAAAATATCCACCCTGTGCGTGGATTTGTGGAGCGTCAGCATTGTGTGTGTGTGTGTGTGTGTGTGTGTGTGTGTGTTTTGGTCTGTGTGTGTGTGTTAGGGGTGGGCCAGATAGAGAGTGTGAGGGCCTTGAATAACAAGGGGACTCACATTTGGATGGCACACCCCCTCAGAGCCCTTGTCACAACTGATCGAGTGACTCAGAGCAGCGTAGCACAGCCGGCCTCATCTGGAGGACATCTGGCTCCCATTCTCCCGAGAGGAGAGCATAGGAGAGCCAAAGCTTCTCTGTAACTAGGGCCTGCTGGGAAACAAGGGTGTTGCGCATGTTTGTGTATGCATGTGTGTGAGTGTATGTGTGTGTGTGAGAGAGAGAGAGAGAGAGAGAGAGGGAGAAAGGAAGGGAAGCAAGAAGACTTTGAGACAGACAGAGAGCCAGTAAGTGCAAACCTAATGACTCATAATGAGTGAATTATGGTCATAGAAAGAGCAGTGGTTTAAGCTTATTTGGATTTACTCAGTGCAACCAGCTACTCTTAAGTCACTCCCAAATGAGTTTCAGTTGAACCATCGCCAAAGACATCTGTAACATGTTTTATTGTCAAAACTCTCTTTGCCGAGAATTTCCTTCTTCAATCTGCTGGTCTTTGTAGCACACACTTTTCTCTTTCGGTCCGCTGGTGATGCCGGAGTTTTGACGCATGAGCCAAGCTGACTGGCTTAGTCATGATAGTGACACAATCATTACCTCACTCTTCCCAAAGTTCCGTCTGACCACACAACCAGTGTCAAAACAGGCTCCAAGGCTACACTCACATGTTGTGGGGTCAGTTGTATATAAAGAGATGGTATTGGCATTTTTATTGGCATTGATTTATCAGATTTTTATTTTTTTTATGTTTTGCTGATTTCAGCACCTGAAATCCCACATAGCAAACAAGTGATCCAGTACAAATCAGGGAGGAGACCATAAAAGCAGTCCTGCCCTTGGGGACTTTACAAAGGGCATATCACATGTGCTGCTGTCTGTCTCATCGTTTCAGCTCAATCCACAACTGTTGTAGATTTGCATACGTCATGGCTTAGCATGGGTCACCATGGCTTATTAATAGGGACCAAAGACTAATGGTAAATTGGCTTGAGTAGGCTTGAGAGATGGTACCTACTCTGATGCGTTTCAATTTTGATAGCCAAATAATTTTGTGAATATTTAAACTTTTTATAAGTTTTTTTTTTTTTAAATGCTTTGAAGCTGCACTAAAGGCAAGTGAGACACATACTCAGAGTAGGAACCAAAAGCAATAGTTTATTGCTCACCAGCTTTTGTCAGAGAGAAGAGCTTCTGTCAGCTCTTTGCCGCTGTTCTTCGCTGAGCTATTGTTTACTGAAGTAGTTGGAGAAAAGTGCAGCTTTCTCCACTTGTTTTTAAGCATATTTCTTGGGCTTCTTGCCTTTGTTTAGATAATACAGTAGAGATTTCTCTCTTTCTCTTGTTCTGTCTCATTCTGTCATCCTCACTCTTCTAATTCCCTTCTGTCTCCACCCAGATCCAGCCGTACGATAAAATCAAAGCCAAGGGCCTCCCAGACAATGTAGCCGACAGCCTGAACAAGCTGGTGGTGGTGAAGCTGAACGGAGGCCTGGGCACCAGCATGGGCTGCAAGGGCCCCAAGAGTCTCATCAGCGTCCGCAACGAGAACACCTTCCTGGACCTCACCGTGCAGCAGATCGAGGTGAGAGCACACACTCCGCACACACTCCGCACACACACGCGCTGGGGATGGCTCAGCACACAAACGTGTTAGTTTGTGGACATGGTTCAATAAATTGATTAGATGCAAAGAGAGCTGCACAGTCAGTGCAGCGGATCATGGCAGGAACACACACTGCACACACTGATGATCAGAGGTGTATGTGTGTGTGTGTGTGTGTGTGTGTGTGAATGTGTGTGTGTGTGGAGAGGGAGGGTTCTAGTGGGAGTATGGTTGATGCTTGTTGATGCAGTGCTATTAATGAACACCTAATATTAACACAGTGAGAAATGCAATTATCTGCTCCAAAAAATATACGGGCGCCCTACCCCGTTTCCAACGCCCATTACAACCCTGACTGGGATGGCTTAGCACCAAAATGCATTCGTTGTTTGTGGATATGGTCCAATACATTGATCGATTATATAAAAAGATAATGAGAGGGAGGTTTTTAACTGATACACTGCCGTTCAGCCTCCAGAACCCACCAGATTACCCAGGAGCCATTAGAATAACACAGGGCAAGAGCCTTGATTCGACTCCAGCATCATTTGTCTTATTGTAGATTGCGTATCTAGAAGTATTTCATACCGTGTTATATCTATGGCTAATACAGCTAATAATAATAAGTAATTATTATGTAATTATTTTGTAGTAGTAAGTATTATGATGTGATACCCATGCATTGGCTCTGCGAATATATAGGTTTACAACTTCTACAAACATACAGTAGGTTTACAAATTCCACAAATTTTAGAATGAATTTTAGAATTTGAGAATGACTCAAATGATTTCAATTTGATTCTTGAATTTGAATTTGCAAACAGGAAGAAAATCAAAAAATCAAATGTATTTATTTATTGTCTAAAAAGACCATAACGAATATTAATAGGAGTACATTACCAACCTACCACTAAATTCATAGGAACCCATGTGATAGTACCTAAATATGATTCATGTGAAGTTATCCCAAATGGGTTTCACTGAATGTCATTGTTTGTAAGGGATGGGGAGATTGACTCCAGGGCATTTTTAGGAGGCAGGTAGAAAACCCCTCTGTTGAGAGAACCCCTGTTGAGAAAAACAATGAAGGGTCTCATATCTGCAGGGTTGTCGTGCCACATTTGCCCCCTAATGTCCTTTTATGTCTAATTTTGACATTGAACTTCCCAAGATCCCTTGCTTCCATAATCCCAGCTACTTCCAACTGAGCACTGCATTATCATTAAAAAAGGAAAGACTATTTCTAGAGCAATTTAACATTTCTCAAGCGTCATCACTGGATGAAAGTACAGCAGAGGGTAATGGCCATTAGTAATGGCCGGGATGTTGAAGGGCTGATTCAGCTAACGTGTGGTTTCCTGTTGTTCATAGCGTGATTGGGTTCCTAATTTATATTCTCATTTTCACTCTGACACAAAGAAAACAGTTTTTTTTTGCATCACCTGACACAAATGCGCTTGCCTGTGAATGCTAATGGTTAAAAAGTTCTTAGTCAGCACATTTTTTTCTCCAGAATGCAGATAGCCAAAACTTTTTGCCACATTTTGACTCGGCGATGTTTACAGGGTGATAGTGGCACAGGTAGCAAAAGTGCCGTTCGGCAACTGGAGGGATGCAGGTTGAAGCCCCACTCCACTGATCCCATCAAGGGGTCCTTGGGCAGCCTCTTCCTCCAGCCTGTGAATGGGTGAATGTCAGACATGTATTATATATTGAGTGCTCGTAGGACTCGTAGGAGTAGAAATGCGCTTTATTTGTGTCCCATTTATGACCTTTTCTGACCGAAGATGACAGTATAACATTCACTCAAACACTATGATGTCTCTATGATGTCCCCTCACAAAAAGTCCTCATCTCAAAGATGAGTAATGCCAGGGGCTGACTGAGCAGGGGGGGATAGTATACATTTACATTTACATTTATGCATTTAGCAGACGCTTTTATCCAAAGCGACTTACAAAACGAGGATAACAATCAAGCTACATAGCAGAAACCTTAAGGAGCATAGTGCTAGGGGATAGTGCTTCAGTTCATTTTAGTGCTAGGAGTTCATTTTAGTGCTAGTATAACAGTATAACAGTAGTAGTACAGTATAACAGCTGTGCCCATGGACATGTTGGAAGAGCAGTGGAAAGTACTCATCATGTATTTCCTGTATGCTGCAGTCTGTGTTTTCCCCCAGGAAGCAGTAGTACTGTACAGTCCACTGCAGTGTTTGCGAAGCACCAGCCCAAAGGAGGTTATTGTAGAGCCCAGTAGAGGGGCAGAGCTCTGTGTGTGTGTGTGTGTGTGTCTGTGTGTGTGTGACGCCATGGTGTTCATGAGGAAGAGTTGGAAAAGCAGGACTGGAGCCAAGAAGTCAGACCATGTGTCGGGGATTAACGGAGGCAGCGAGCAGTTGTTGAGCTCCAGAAAGTTGTTTCCCTCTCTCTGTTCATGCGAGACAAAGGGAAGTGGTGTTGGGTATTACCAGGCATTTATGTAAAGAGTGCAAATTTGGTGTTACACATGTGATGGGTGGTGTGTAGCGGAGATGTATCCATGGCAAAGATTATTTCCATCTCTTTGCTAGAGACATTTTAACTGACATTGGTCAGTTCCTAGCCTTACACACCATAGAGATGAGGACTTTGGTTTCGTTGGCTGAGGGGAATCCAACTAGTGTGCCTCAGAGCCCTCATAGTGTTTGAGTGAATGAATACAGAGAAAAGATGTGTGTTTAAGGTCAGACCTCTCTTTCTCTCTTTTCTTCTCCTCTTTCCCTCTCTCTCTCTCTCTCTCTCTCTCTCTCTCTCTCTCTCTCTCTCTCCTTCCCACCCTCTGCTGAGCTGGAAATTGCAAGCATATGTGTGCTCACGCGTAAGACCCACACCCTTTTCTCTGATTTCAGTCCTGTTCCTCAACTGCATAGAAACAGAAACACACGTACAAACACAAAACACACACACATTCACAGTGATGCACACAGAACTACACACACACACACACACACACACACACACACACACATATACACACTGTCAGTTACGTAGGCACACACATGCTTCTAGTTACTGAATCAGCTGAGCTGAGCTGAATTTCCACAGAGTTGGAAATGGCTGGACCAAAGCCCAAAAGCAACTCTCTCCCTGTTACTCACTCACTCTCTCTCTCTCTCTCTCTCTCTCTCTCTCTCTCCCTTCCTCTCTACATTTCAGCTGAAGTGAAAGAGATGATTCAGGGCCAAACAGGTTGAAGGAGAAGACGGTAGACGCAGGCATACAGAGCGTTCTGTGTTTAGTGTCTCGTACAAGTGTGTGTGTGTGTGTGTGTGTATGTGTGTGTGTGTGTGTGATTGAGAGAACAAGAGAAAGTTTCGAAATTAGAGCCGGTGATCGAATAGGGAACGGGCGAGAGGAGAAAGCAGTCAAAAACAGCAAGAGGGTGAGAATCACAGTGAGAGATCTTTTATAAGGAGAGTTGCAGAGCTGAGACGCTTTTGTGTGTGTACGTGTGTGAAAGAGAGTGAGTGTGTGTGTGTGTGTGTGTGTGAGATTGGTGAGAGGTCCAGAGGGCTTCTCTGTTTAGCGGAACACTCTGTCCTCTGTGTTTCCCAGTCAGCTCACCTCCACTAGGTGGTCAAAAAACCCAGCCACTGAATACGGGCCATTTACCAGGAGAAATGAATCCCACCCTCCCCGGAGTGTGTGTGTGTGTGTGTGTGTGTGTGTGTGTGTGTGTGGAAGAGAAAGAGAGAGAGAGTCTGTATGTATGACATGACTGTCTGAAAGATGTTAGTACATGTTGTAAAGACTATCAAACAGTGACCCGTGACAGCAAAGAGGAGGCCATGAGACCGGCTCAATGCTGCTTATGTTTTATTGCTCCTCGCTGTTAGCTTGCCTGCTTGACACCAGCCTTACTCAGCCAACTCCAGTCAAACACACACACACACACACACACACACACACACACACATCCTAGATGCACCTCCCAGCAGTCAGCGTGGCATCATATATATATACACACTAGAAGTCACACTTATCCTCTCAGTAGATTTATTCGCTCGCATAGACAACTGTTTTCAACGCGGCATCTAATGTGTATATCAATAGGGTGCGATCAATGCCACCATAACCATAAACTCATGTGACACGTGTTTCATATGAGCTAAGATTATTAGAGTGTTCTAGAAAACTCCAGGAGGCATAGAGCTAAATACATGTGGTGCTGTACTCCGTACCCGCTACTTAATTCCTTTGGATTAGGAGATGCTGAGGTGGAAGAGACTGGGGTGAAATAACTAATGAGATTCATGGATTTCACTCTTGCATGAAAGTGTGTGTAAAATAAAATACTTGCCTGAATTACATTACAGTTGCATTCCAATTATTGACAAATGTATATCTGCACTTGAATTAACTTTCTCTCTCTCTCTCTCTCTCTCTCTCTCTCTCTCTCTCTCTCTCTCTTCCAGCATCTGAATAAGACTTACAACACTAATGTCCCATTGGTGCTGATGAACTCCTTTAACACAGACGAGGACACCAAGAAAATTCTGCAGAAGTACACACACCACCGAGTCAAAATACATACTTTCAACCAGAGCAGGTAAATGATGTTTGCACACTTGCACACAAACACACCAACACACACAAACACACACACACACACACACACACACACACACACTCCCTTTATTTGTGTCACTCAGGCTGTACTGTATTTAGCATCTGATAATGGTAAACGCCTGTAGCCATCCGCTGCCTGTCTCTCTGTGTCCTAAGCATGAGTGGAAGTGGGTGGGTTTCTGCTCACATGATTGTCATATATGTAGTCACACAGATTTAAGAGCCCCGCAGGCGTAGCATGTTTCCTAAGCCTCTGACGTTTCTTCCTAAACTCACTTTGAGCACATGGTTTTGAAATCCCCGAAGCCCCATACACACACCCCCTGGTGAGGGGGTGGAGGTGTGCTGTTTCATGCTCCTGTCAGCACATTTGAAACCGCCTCACACACACACACACACACACACTCACATTTGCCAGTCTCATGGCAACCCTAAAGAAACTGCACCCGTGTCGTCCAGAGTGATGAGATCTGAAGCCACTGGGAGTTGGCTACGACTGAGCCCCATACACTGACAGACAGACAGACACACAGACAGACCGACTGCATGAGGTCTGCTGAGTACTATTAAGTTTCCTCAGAGGGGGAGATGAAAAGCCGCATGCTTCGGCTCTGTGTGTCGAAGCTGCCAACATTTCCAACTGTCACTGTGGGTCTCTATACACGTACGTAATACATCCTGTCCAAGCTGTCTGCTACGCCGGGGAATAAGATGGCCTCCGCACCCACTCACTTTTGTTGTCAGTCTCTCACAGCTCTGACAGGGGAGCTCTGCGTTTGGGAGACTGGAATAAAACCAATTCATTACACTTTACCTCAAGATGAGTCTGGGTGAGCTGTCAAAGACAAGCTCTCTAATTACAGTATAGTCTGGAAAGGAAAGCAGAAGTTCTGTTGTTTTTCTGTGTGTGTTTGTTGGAGGGGGCTTTTCGTACTCCCTGTGTGTGTCACTAAAAACATGAGGAATTTCACACAGTGAGACGCACTGAGATTGCGTGGACTATGTTCAAACTGTCAGAACAACTTAATAGATAGTCCAGTGAACAGGCATTGAGACATTAATGATTATACTTACGTCACTGAAGGGAAGGATGTTGGACAAGAATAGGCTGCAGCACATATTGGTTATATTTGGATGTGTTATATATTAAACCTTTCAAACAAATACACAAACGTTACGGTAAATATAGGGGAAATGAGAGAATGAACAAAGAATGAAACAGGTTGGCATCACACACAACGCTAGGCCTCTGGCATTCATGAATTCCTCCTGTAAGGCATCAACACTAAGCATTGGATTTCTAATAATTGGTCCAAAGTAAAACTTTTCATTCTAATTGCTGCTAGTGTAAGGCCTTCGTCTCAAAGAGTGTGATTTTCCCACGGTATAGCTTGAAAAACAACGTAAATGTTTAAATCTAAATCCCAGAATAGTAGCCTATGCTTTACATTTATAAAAGCTAAAAGCTCATTTGATTGAGTGATTGTCAGGACTGTAAGCGGACGTACGAGACATTAAGCTCTAGCTGCAACTATACGCAGATTGTTCTAATAATGTCTTGCCAGGGAGAGCTGTGCGCCAACAAGCTGTGAAAGATTAATGAAGCCTCTCTGCATTCATGGAAGGACTAAAATATTTAACTGGAGGGGAACGGTATAGCACCATGTGCTCTGCCCTAGGGATACAATTAGGACTCCCCCATGTCCAGCCTGGATAGAAGTGGTGGAAGCACTACAGTGGGTACCATCAGTGTACAGCTCTTCAAAGCTACAAGTTGGTGATTTTGTGGGTCGTAGAAGCGGAGGCGTGTGAATGGATGGATCGATGATCTCTGAGGTAGTCTATGTGTTGGGTGAAGAGTGACTTCAGAGATGGGGGAAATCTGAAGGGGCTTTGGCCTCACAAGTTTTTGTGGGGTCTCATAATTCATGTGATCCTCTCTCTACCACACAGCTTCAGGCAATTTAGATGTGTTGTCCTGAATAATGGCCTAGGTCGCAGAAAAGAAAGCGGAGAGGTGTTTTTCTCTTCGCCAAGTTCATTATTCCTTTATTTCACGAGGCCATTATCCAGCTGATCCCCTGGTTGCAACTCATACGTGAAGGCACTAAGCAAGCATTTAAAACATAAAAGGAACATGCGCTTCAGTTTTAAAAGGACCTAACCTGTTCTGTATTATTTTCTTTGTTGACCACACTGAACTTAATAACAGCTGATTCAATAGTCATTTATCGCCGCCCCCCGCCCCCTACACCCACACACACACACACACTTGCTTGTTCTCGTGTTTACAGTAAGCAAGAAGTGTCTTTTTCTCTCAGACATTTTCTGTCACATTTGATCAGAATGTGTCTACAAGTGTTTACAGTAAGCAGAAAGTGCCTTCTCCCTCGCGCACACAGAGTGAGCAAGGTCATGAAAGCATCATAAATACATCCATCCAACATGTAGAGCCAGTATTCATTTTTCCCAACACTGGATCTTTTTCCATATGTGTTCATGCTGGCAGCAATAGCAAACATGAATGATCTTGTTTGGTTCTGTGGAAATTGAATGCTAAATAATCTATGCAGGATTGTGATGAGTCGTGTGGTTACTGCAAATGGGACTTGCCAGTGCTGCTTCCATCCTTGTTAATGACTATCACACTTAGTTCCTTGCTGGAGCTGGTTAGGTCTCTGGGTTCAAACTCACATCACATGAGCTTACATCACAAAGAAACACTGTAAGCAAGACCGTGTATGAGTTGATTTACCCACGATTGTACTAAATGGGAGCCCTTATAGGCAAGCACATATGCAAAATATGGCCTTGAAGTGTCCTAGAGAAAAATACCTTCTGTACTACTATCTTTTGTGCAGCACCTGACAACTTGCATATCAGCTTCTGCTATCTGTGTGTAAATGGGTGAAAAGCGATTAATAAATGTAGGCCATTTACCGGATCACCATACTGTTCATTACTTCCCAAGTCCCACTTATGATGTCATGATAATATGTTATAAACCAATAAATGTATGTGGGTGGTTCTTCTGACAATTTACTGAAGCCTGACTATCAAAGTCATTGTCTGTCTGTAACTTCATCTTATGCATCTCTCTCTCTCTCTCTCTCTCTCTCTCTCTCTCTCCTCTGTTCTCTCAGGTATCCTCGCATCAACAAAGAATCCCTCCTGCCGGTGGCAAAGGACATGGGCATGACGGGCGAGAACGCAGATGTGTGGTACCCACCGGGCCACGGTGACATCTACGCAAGCTTCTACAACTCGGGCCTGCTGGACCAGCTCATCGCCGAGGGTAAGGAGTACATCTTTGTGTCCAACATCGACAACCTGGGGGCCACCGTGGATCTGTCCATCCTCAACCACCTGATGAACCAGCCCAACGGCAAGCGCTGTGAGTTCGTCATGGAAGTCACCGACAAGACCCGGGCCGATGTCAAGGTATATATAGCAGTCAGCTTTAGTGAAAGGCAAATGCTGTATTATATATATATATATATGTATGTGTGTGTGTGTATGTGTGTGGATGAGAATGAAGGAGATAATTCACTGTTTACAGTAGTTTTAGGGAATTGTATATACTTGAACACCTGGCATATGTGAACCATGGCCTACTGGCATAAGGGGCAACTTCAAGTTCCTCAATGTGTTCATGAGTGGCATGAGTTCAGACGTGTTATCAGAGAGCGAGCAGTACATTGACTATGTTTAATGGCCAGTTAACCATAGTCAATGGTCAAGTTAATGGTCAATAGCCTGGTTAGAGGAAGAGAATAGAAGAGTAGCGTGCCACAGTGATAATATTTCAGTTAGGTCATTGACGTAGCTTACAACGTAGCTTGCTTTGTATTGGCTGTTTCATGCCAGTTAAACACTGCTGCATGCTGTCTGGTAAAGAGCATTTTCTGATTAAGGTGTATGTAGTCATTGTTTGCTTTGTCTAGTCAGTGATTCCCTTTTAAAGATACAACTGGGAACACCTATGATCTGATGAAGCTAAAGTATGCAGAGTTGGTAGCAGAACCAAGGGAACAAGTTTGGCAAGGATTAGTTGCCAATCTTTATGCTCTTTTTGAGTTAATGTTCTTTTTGAGTTTAGTTTTGAGTACCAGAGACTGGTACGAACAGAAGTAGATGACAGTAGTGGACAAAGGCCACTAAAAAACAAATGGGTTAAGGCTGAGGTGGTCATAGACTACTCAAGGACACTTTAATTAACATGAATTATGTGAAGAATTTACATATCACAAGATGTTTCAGCAGTTAGCATGCTGGCACGCATGGGTGGATTTCCGCATACCTTGAACTTTTGTTCCAGGTATGCCGAAAAGGATTGAATGGAGGAAACCATTGTGAATCTATCTAGCCATGTTTTCCAAGATCATTAAGTGCTGTCAGTACTGAAAAAAGTACTGAAATGGCAGCTGAACACTGACTGAATGGGGCACAGAAACTATTTTGAAAGTATTAATGCATGCTGCTGTGTTGTTATTTGGTCTATTTGTATATAACCTACCTTTTACCTACAGTCTCATTTTCGGCAGTATCTGTGACTATTAACATCTATTGTGTACAATATTGATATATACTGTAAAAAAAAATGCTAGGCCTATAACTTTTATGCAGTACTCTTTTGGAGCTACATAATTAAAGCAGGGCTAAGCAACGTTCTGTTTTTCTATCTCACAAGCTCCCTCTAAAGGCTGCTGTATTGCATTGTATTGCACTGCATTCTATTGGACGCGGACCGCTGCTGTTGAACATTGCAAGTGCTGTATCTACCGTTGTAGGCCACAGTGGCGCATTCTACACCATTCGTTCGTCGTGTAATGACTCATGTTAGCATCCTAAACAGTATGAAACGGATTAATTAACTGAAAAATGTTGCTTAGTGGGCCTTTAAAGCACAATATATAGTGTTTGTATGTGTGATAAAATCCATCCTTTCTTTATCTCCCAGGGTGGCACGTTGATCCAGTACGGTGGCAAACTGAGGCTGCTGGAGATTGCCCAGGTGCCCAAGGCCCACGTGGACGAGTTTAAGTCCGTCACCAAGTTCAAGATCTTCAACACCAACAACCTGTGGATCTCCCTGCCCGCCATCAAAAGGCTCCAGGAGCAGAATGCCATTGACATGGAGATCATTGTCAACCCCAAGGTGAGAGAGATGTGTGCGCACATTCAGGCATAGTGAGGTTACATAAACAGGACAATTTGATTAAATTATTATGATAATTATATAATTATATTACATTATATTTAATGTAATTATAATATTATAATTATCATATTCCAAATCAAAACAATTAAAATCACATTGTTTCCATGAAAGGAGTGCAGTATTAATTTATAAGAGATTAATAAATGTCAAATGTCCAACATTATCACATTGGATAATAGTTCTCCACTTAAACAATGTTTGTAATTCGAGAACTACATCATGGCAGACTAATCAAACTGAAATTTATTCTGATTTTAGAATTCGATTTTAGACTGAAATCCTATTGTTTGCATGGAGCTGCCCAATTAGTAGCCTTCTCAACACACTAAGAGCTCTGTAGTTCTGCCATCTATCTCATTTGTGTAGATGCTTTGCATAGATTTCTGTACTTTGCTTTATTTAGCTACTCAGAGACGCTTTGTTGCTGATGTCTTGCTATGACATCTGGTGAGATTCAAGAGCATTATTTCAGGCCTTGAGCAACTTTACAATCTGCCAAAACCTCCCACATCCCACAAACACACCAAGACACAGGACTTCCATTTAGGTTGTTTTGATGGTGAGATCCCTCACGGGATCAAAAAGAGTATAATTCTTCTAATTCTACCCTGCCACACACACACACACACATACACACACACACAGCTCCTCCTTCCTTGCACTGCACCTTTAATTCATGTTTTATTTCATACATTCCCAGTTCTTCTTCTCGGATGAACTTGTAACCTGCAGGTAATTTTTTTTTATTGATGGATGGTGTAGAAATCTGCTTGTCCCCAAACCCTTCCGGGACAAGTACCACAGACCAGTTCTCCCTGTTTCCCTTCTAAAGAATTAGGTACTTTTTGTTCTGTCTTCTAGTCATCCGGTCCTAGACGTCACCTTTCTTAGAGCCTCCAGATTCCCTTTATCTTTATTTAGTCTTTGATGTGTTTCACCTGTGTTTCACCTGTGGAGTTACATTTGGGCACTGGTATCTGGCTGCCTTGGCTCAGTTTATGAATGGCTGGTGATGGCGTAGTTGTTGAAGAACCTGGCTAGCATGCTAGTAGACTGAACATTGCACGTGCGAATCCCGGCTGCCTCTGTTGTGCCCTTGAGAAAAGTTCTTAACCCCAAAGTTGTTAATATAGTTGATAGTGGACAAATGTATGTTGCTTTGAATAAAAGTATCATAAATTTGGTAGGCATTGCAAGTCACAACAAGCATTATAAGCAAGCATCATGTGGTATGCATTGCAGTGAGTCAATGTAGAACTTGTGTCCTGAATTAGTCACCATGAGTTGTAGTGACAGTTTCATAACCAGATTTCTTATCACCAGGAACCAGGACATTTCATCATAGACAAAACAGCGAACCTGGTAGACAACTCTAACCCACAACTTCCTACACTCTCTCTCACACAAACACACATGCACACACACACACTTGGCCTCCCTCCCTTACTGTAACACACACTCTTCCAGACATTGGATGGTGGCTTGAATGTGATCCAGCTGGAGACGGCGGTGGGCGCCGCCATCAAGAGCTTCGACAACGCGCTGGGCATCAACGTGCCGCGCAGCCGCTTCCTCCCGGTCAAGACCACCTCGGACCTGCTGCTGGTCATGTCCAACCTCTACAGCCTGGACGCCGGCTCGCTCACCATGAGCCAGAAGCGCGAGTTCCCCACCACGCCGCACGTCAAGCTGGGCAGCTCCTTTACCAAGGTAACCTGCTCGCCAGACTAGACGGTTCCCATGGCAACGAGCAGCCGGACGCCTCGGTTGTAAAATCTCAGCCTTTGATTGTGTGTAGGTCGGGGCGAAAGAGTGCATATGTTTTAAGTGTGTGCTGTCTAGAGAGAGAGTGTGTGTGTGTGTGTGTGTGTGTATTTGTGTGTATAGTAAACATCAGCCTGTCTAGTTGTGTGAGTTGAAGCTTGTCCCAACCCCTTGTGTCATCCCCATTAACACACATATACACACATACCACTTATATTTACTGAGATAATCCTATGGTAGGTTGAGGCTAGATTGTCTTCTGATACCCTAGTCAAAACTAAAGGAAGACAATCAAAGGTTGCCTAGATGGTTTTCTAGTGTATAAGCATAAAAACCAAACGACATAATAAAAAAAGAAAATGCACTTAAGATGGTCCATTTCACCATTAACTGAATTTCACCGGCTCTGACAAAAATAGACCTTAATTGCATTGGACACAGAGCAACTGCTGAGTTGGACTCTGGTTTGGTCTACAGGGTTGTATTGGAAACATTGGAGAAGAACGATGGCAACAAAAATAAAAATGCTTCACACTTTGTTGGAGCCACTATGTTTAGGCCCTTAAAGTTCAAAGTGCCCTCAAAGTAAACATCAACAAAATCAAAAGGGGAGAAACTCTCTTTCCCCCGGACCGAGCAAGATTTGTCCATGAAGAACAGAACTCAGAAACTCTCACGGAGGACGTTTGTAATGGCCACCATGCTTATTTACTCCAGTCAATGTTGATGCCGAGAGCACCGGCTTTGAAGAGGCACCTTGTGGATCATAGAACGCGCTCAGGCTCTCCGAGAGGTCTTGAAATAGCAGCGCCTCCCTATCCCCATGTCCCGGCACAATTACAGCAGAAATCAATAAAGTGTGAACTAGCTCTCTGTAATATACACACAGTCATGCAAACACATGCACGCCTGCACACACATACAAACACACACACACACACACACACACACACGCAGTTACAGGGGAAGTGGCCAATTGCTTTAGAGCCCCCTTTCAACACTCAGGAAGTGCCGCCAGGGACCACAGCAATTGTGTTGACCTTCAGTAACCCGTTTCTCTCTCATTCTCCTCATATTTGCCCAAATGCACTCTGGCAATTCCACTTAAAAATGTCACATCTATAATGTCAACAAAATGACATGGTGATGTGCAACGCGAACAATTGCATAGATTGTGACCATTTATTTGGACGTTTTTGGCTGTAGAACATAAACAATGAAATTGCATGAAGCATTTCACATAGTCATTCACATAATACAAAACAATGGCATTTTATTGACGTTATGGACATGGCAAAATAACGTCCATTTTCTGAGCAAATGCCCACTTCATCCCTCCTGTGGCTTAATAGGAAGTAGTATTTCAAGGAAACACACTCACATATCTTCCACGCTCACGTGAATAAACCTAAAGCCAACCTCCTCTGTCTGCCAACTCCTTCCTCAAACTCCCAGATCTGTCTGGTCGCCCGGTTAAGGTTATCAGTCAAAGTTATGGCATCTATAAAAAGGCAGTGAGCTGTGGTAATTGGATGCACATAATGGATGTTCCCACCTCACCCACAGCTGCCCTTGAGACAGGGGGGGCACACCCCTTTGTCCACGGGGTGTGTGATTATGTGTGTGTTTTTCCAGAGGTGAAAAGGGGAGTTCTGTTCCGGTTCTGTTCCAGTTTGAAAACATACATGATTTATATCTGTCCCAAAAGAGTGTGAGCAAGCTATAATAAAACTCCCCGTGTACAATTTCTATAATTCAAGATTTTCTTTGTTGATTGCATTTGCTCTATTGTGCATCTGTGTGTGTGAGAGAGACAGAGAATGTGTGTATAAATGTTGATGCAGTTGCTACTGTGTTGCTGAATGTTATTTTTTTGTGTCGCTGTAGGTGTATCTGTTTGAGAGAGAGAGAGAGAGAGAAAGTGCTTACTGCGTTTGTTTTTGTGTGTGCTGCTGCAGGTCCAGGAGTTCCTGACAAGGTTTGAGAGCATCCCAGACATGCTGGAGCTGGACCACCTCACGGTATCTGGAGATGTCACCTTTGGAAAGCATGTCTCACTCAAAGTAAAGAATCATTCTCTTTTATTTAGTCGTTATTTATTTTTTCGACAAATAGCTTGACATTGTTAGGACTTCGGGTTAATTATTTGGTACCATATTTAAGAAAACTTTTATGTTATATTTGGAACATGGAAGTAGAGTTTTGTAAGATCTTATGCTATCGGTGACTGTCTCATCTGTTTCTAATATGCTAACTAGCGCCATTCCCCTTTGTTTGTGTGTAGGGTACTGTGATCATCATTGCCAATCATGGAGATAGGATCGATATTCCAGCCGGATCGATGCTGGAGAACAAGATTGTGTCAGGAAATCTGCGCATTCTTGACCACTAAGGCCTTTTATGAACTTTTGGGAACCTAGCGAAGCCTCCAGAGCCCCAGTCTCCTTGCTGTGATGGTTCAGTTGCGGCAGGAGAGACTGGCGCCACAATCACATGCATTTCACATCCACTGTACAAAAGATTTTATTGAGATTTTATGTAGCCAATTCGTTTTGGTGTTACGTAGTTATTTTTATTTAAACAAAGGAAAAAAATATCCCCACCACCTCTTTACCAAAATGTTGGACCTTCAAGTTTGTATAACATCCCCACTCAGAGGTTATACTGCAAGACCTTGGCTTTTAGCTCACTCCTGGGAAAAATATCTAACAGAAATGTTTCTGTTATAGTATTATCAATATGTTTTTATGATTTTTTTTAATTATTTGACTGTTTTTACAAACATCAAACATGACTCGTGAAAATGTGAATGTTGTCTGCGGACTGGGAGTCTGCAAGCAAGAAGTGTTTCTTCGGCAATGCCAACGATTACAGCCGAGTGAGTCAGAGCCTTGTTGGGACGCCAGTTTTGTCCTTGGAACAAAATAAAAAAAAGTGCAATATGGATTTCAACACAGGCACTGTGTGAGATTTATCATTTTCATATCCTCACTTCAGAAACAGATGGACAGAGCGAGAGAGAATGCAAGACTGGAAGGAGATACAGGTAGAAGAATAGTGATTGAAATTGAAATCAAACAAAGGGAAAAGCAAACAATGCCATGAATAGCAAAAGGAACTAGATGCAGTCGGTTAATCTCAGTGCTATCATTTGCACATCTGTCCCTCACTGCACACAACCAATGTTGCTAGGCAGTACATGGAGCTGTACATGTTAGAAATTGTCTTGCAGGTAACACAGACTTGAGCCCTGTGTGGAATCAAGCACCACCAAACACTGGAGACTCAATGTACCTTGCTCATCTTTGTCATTAGAGGACGGTAAAAGTTAAGAGGCAGGTTTTATAAGGTCAGACACAGATATCAGGATGGGGGAAAGAAGGATGGGGAAAGAAGAGTGAAGTGAAAGAACATTGGACAGAAACATACACTGTCAGACAGAGGCTGGGTTTTGAAGGAGGCACTGGGAGACCACGAGACAGATATAGCAGATTAAAAAGCATTGCAAAGTCCCTCAGATAGATGAAATCATTGCACTGTCTAGGGATTTAGCAACTGCTAAAGTGCTTCTCTGCATACAGTAGAGGATGACTAGAAAGAGGCCACAATGTACAAAATGTACTGTATATTGTAGTGCTGAAGAATAATAGATTACCGGTACTTGGTTCTAACTGACTACAAGATACAATTGAGTGACTTTTTCAACAAGGGATTTTCATTAGACAGTTCAGAGCTGGGTAAAGATTCAGATTTCCCAAATCGATTTGATTCGATTTTCCTTCACAAGAGTCTGATTCGATTCGATTCAGTTAAGAATATAGCACATTACCAATTTCATTTGGACATGAGATCCATGAGATAAAAACTAATGATGCAAATAGAATACTATTAAAGGGATAGTTTGGTTTATAACACATTGAGCCCCTTTCACAGGTTGTCTAAAATGCAATAAAGTGGTTGAAATTTTGACGATTGCTTCTGTCTCGGCTATTTGGGAAATGTAGAATCACCTCTGCCTGCCTTCAAAATGGCTCAAAAAAAGTGCTACTCACCAAGTGGTTAGTGGTGCTCAATGATGTATCGTAGCGAAATTAAGCTTCTGTCATATTTTATTTGGCACTTTGTTGACTTACAAAATGGCAAATAAAACATGACAGAAACTGTATTTTGCTACGATACTTGGGTTGGAACATCAGCAAATGCCACTAATCACTCCATGAGCAGCACTTTTTTTAAAACAGTGTTTAAAGGATAGAAACAACAAATGCCCATTGCTAGCCATTCTAAAGGCAGGCAGAGGCGATTCTATATATCCCAAATAGCCGAGACAAGAGCAATCATCAAGATGTTGGTGTCAACCACTTTATTTCATTTTAGACAACCTGTGAAAGGGGCTCAATGTGTTAAAAACCGAACTATCCCTTTAACACTTCATGAGTCTTCATGAAGCCAAGGAAACCATTATTTTCATATAAATATTATGTTTTAAAAAGATCGATTAAAGTGATTGTGAATCGATATAGGCCTTTTCAAAGGAAAATCGATTCGATTCGATTAATCGTTTTTTTAAACCCAGCCGGAGTTGAATACTCAAGCAAAAAGAGAATACAGTGCTATTTTAATTAACTGTGGCTCTCTGTAGTTTAGTTGTGCTAGTCAGTAGAAACCACAACACAAGACTTTTAATATTAGTATTTTGGCACGAGTTGTGAAACTGTCAAGTGAAAATGCTCAGCGAGCAAAGAAAACATCTGAGATTAATGAGAACGGCATAATCACAAATGACAACATTTTTAAAGCTCTTTTAGAAATTCACTTTAGGGAGCTATCGTACTTCTCAAAAGGCTGTGTAGCAAAAAAAAAAAAAAAAATATGTGTTTATTTAATTAACATGTCACTCAATGCTTCTAGATATCAAGGTCAAAACAGGAAAAACCAACCCCAGGAGAAATTTCTGTGAGGTGGGAAAGAAACGATGCATTCTGGTGAGAGACTGGTAATGAATCTCATTTCAGCTCGTGCCCCATGACCAGCGGAACATGTTACAGCCATAGCTGTGCCCTTCAGCTCGGCTATGAAACTCAGTGGCTCAAGAAATGTGCTGTGGACACACGTGCTGACTCAGAGCGTCGCCAGCCCTGGGCTATCCCCAGGATCACAAACCCCTGCCCTCTCAACAAGGGCACCATGAAAAATGTGTATTAGCATCAACACACGGGATTTGTGCACTGGGTATTACATGTGTCCTGTCTACAGCGATGTGCTCTACAACAGCTCCAGGCCACTGCAAGTTAAAGGTAGGGTCTACGATTTGTGGAGCATGCACTTTTTTAAAACATATTGCTTGAAATACTCTTCACACCCCCATTGCAACCAATTAATTAAAAGTTTTGACACAAAAATTAAAAGTTTTAGTGGCCTTTAGAACGAACAATCCTGGAATAACACTATCCAATCATAATGAACGGAAA
>JAGFZM010001874.1:450579-455579 GCA_017657215.1 Limnothrissa miodon
TACTCCCCCGTGATTAGCTTAGCAGCTAGTGGGGAGTAATCGTTGTAAACTGAGGGGAGGTATTTGGTTTTGGGGGGGGGGGGGGGGGGGGTGCTTTTTTCAAATCTGTCTCAGAGGCTCAAGTGAATTATAGACCCTACCTTTAAGACTGTCTGGGTGGTTGCAGAAAATGGTCCATTGAGTCCATTGATAAGATGGCATTGGCACGAAACAAGCAAGATTTGGAGAGTATGTGTGCACATACTCATATTGTCCTAGGTCCCTACTCCCCCAACACACACACACACACACGCATGCACAAACACACAGTATGAAACAGAATGGTTGACTTACTAAGCAAAAGGGATAGCACTGTATGCATTATTGCCCGTCAGTCACATTCTCATGGTGCCGGTTTTCTCTTTGAAGTCCACCATTTGATGTTCTCTGCATCAGACAAATTTGAAGCAATCCCTTCACCTATCTACACTGCATCGGTAAGATTAAGAAATAAATGTCGTTGATGAACTCAAATTCACATGATCTCATTACTGAAATCCCTTCAAACAAGCCAGGGCACATCAGATGATGTCAGCATCAAGGAAAGCTCTTCTCTCTGGGGTTTTTATCAGAAGCCGACTTGACTTATTTATTTACAAAAAAATTAGAGGGGGGGGGGGGGCATGACAGGTTTAGTCACATGGGATATCGTCCACATAACACATGAGGAGTGCTTCATTTAGACTGCAGCCCGGAGACAAGGTCTCACGCATGGAGGGAAGCCTTTACATTTAGCCAGATCACACTACTGGATCACAGTAGGCCGGGGTAGTAAAGTCTTAACAAACCACACTAACGCTCGGCTGCTGGCCCAGTCCATGCTTTAGGCACAATAAGCAAGCACTCTTCAGAGCCCATATGCTCTACCTGGCAACGCCCCATATTTCCAATTTGCGTAGGATTGGGATTTTGTGAGAGTAGCCTAGTTGGAAAGAGGGTTATGTAAGAGGGGTCTAGTTTTAGGAAATGTATGCCTTATTAATAAGGTTATGCCTTCAACCTTTCAGACCAATGGTTGCACAGAAAAGATTGTGAGATGCATCACATTTTGAAACAAAACATTGGTTATGTGTTAAGTGCCTAAACTGTGTTACAGCGTACAGAGTTGGGGCTGATGCATGTAGTGTGTGAGAACCAGGCTGTCATCTCTGGGATGTAAACTAAGAAACCTTAAATTTGACTGATTCCCCCTGGAGTGAGTGTTTGTGTATTAATGGGGATAATGTTATGCTCCATCACTGATGATGAGCAGAATTTTTAATACATACACAGGCCTACTTGGCACCCTGTTGTCACTTGTAATAATTAAAATAAATGTTACATTTATAACACCAAGACTAATATGTCATTAAGAGAAACCATTTTGACCATGCAAGTGTATATGACAGTCCCTAGATGACCAAGCACTCATTGCTAGCCTACTTCCCTGCATCAAAAGAAACCTTCAGGTGAATTAGCTCACGGGTCAGTAATGAGCTCGCCATTTTTTCTGAAGGCCAGGCTTATAGTATGTAGCCTACGCAACAAACACGGAACTTCAAACAATGTCTCCAACCCAAAACTAAAGTCTCACAGGCATCCACACAAATTAATACGTGGCGGTCTGCATTAAAAATGAAAGGCCTATAGCCTGGCCTCGACTCAGTTTCCTACAACCTTGCTCAAAGAAAACACCCGAGTTAAAGAAAACGTTCTGTAAAATTAAATAAATGTATTACAAGAGGTGTTAACGTTTTCCTGGTTAGTTTAATTGAGAACTTCTGCCAGTAACGATATTCCTCCTCACTGCAAAATGCGGGCACAACGCTGCCTCCCCATGGACTACACACAACAGTGCATCATCAAATAGTCTCAGCCATGTGATGTATTTTGGACTAGAAGTTGCAATCCTATAATAACAGACTGTAACCATTTTTTTTTTTTTTTAAACTGCTAGATCTGTGTTATTTCCTAAAGAGTCTATGAGAACCCGCTTAGATGACATGCTATTGCCAGGACATAAGAATTATATGTTGGATACCCTAGTGAAGCATTACAGATAGTGGCTTTACTGCATGAATCTTGCGATATAGAAAATAAAAACCTCCTACCATCTTCCTCATCGCCTCCCCCCTCCCCAAAATTTTTCTCTAAACTCTACTGCCAGTCAAACTATGAACGATCAATAAAACACAAATCACTTAATCATTTTTAGAACTTTATTGTTTAAAGTTGGTACAAAAAGAACAGGTAAATCAAAAACATTCTCAGCTTTTTTTTTTTTTTTTGCTGTGAAGCGTTGGAAAATTCCAGAGCAAAGGTCAGGCAGGCTTTGGGAGGTGGGAGTTAGGACTTTGGGTTGGGGTAAGGGGTTACAGAAAACCACTGCGCTGCTGTGGCTTTGGGGTGAGGTGGGGTAGGGTGGGAGTCATGCATTCAGGCCAGCCTTTAGAAGAAAGGGGGACAAACACAACAGTCAGGGAGGGGGGGGTAGAAAGAAAAGCCCTTGGCGCACAGGTTTCTACAAAGAGAAACACGTGGTGCTTTGAACAGGTCGGCTTGAACACATTTAATACTGGAGGCTAAGAGAGACGAGCACGCTGTGGGACAAAACACAAACATGGTGATGGCGGGGGGTAGGAGGTCGGGAAAGAAAGAGAGAGAAGGAGACTTTTTTTTTTTAATATAAGGTCGAGCCACTGAGACCACCTCAGATGGCTTTGAGAACACCAGCTCTGTGTGTGTGTGTGTGTGTGTGTGTGTGTGTGTGTGTGTGTAGGCCGGTGTAGGCTCCTTCCTGAGCTGGGGGGATAAAGGGGAGAATGCAGCGCTGGAGTTTCTGCCTCACATTCAATACAGCAGCCCGGACACCTTCTGTGACCAATCCCATACAGTCCACACACACACACACACACACACACACACACACACACACACTCCACAGAAAGGTGGCCGGTATGTACACACATACAAACACTTGTATGGTTTGTGTACAGGTGCTGTACACACAGATCCACAGACACCCGTTGGCTACATTAATGTGTTCTGTGTGTTGATCACTTTACATACTTTCAGAAGATCACAGAAGATGTTTGTACAAAGAACACCCATTTGTCTACGTCCCACATGAACGCAAGCACACTCCGCATGAAAAACACATACAGTCAGTATATGCCAGACCCACTACACATTCGTGTGTATAAGGTGGAACGTCACAAACACACACTCAGACTACATTCAGGAGTAACTACTTAAAAGTTCTATTGGTTTTCAAAGGATTTTTGAGTTTTAATGCAGTTCGCCAATAAGGCCCATATCATTTCCTCCAAATGACATGTTGAGGCCAATATCATTTCCTCCAAATGACAAGCAAAGCCAATGGATACTAGAAACAAGTCATCAGTTCAGGCGACATTAGTTCAGATCTTTAAAAAGGTGATAGACAGTTGACCCAAGCACTTCTCTATGGGCTCTAAGCATAGGACCGGGAGGAGGGTGGGGACACAGTCAGGTCTTATTGACAAAGCAATCGCCATGCTTTGAGCTGGAGCCACCCGAGCAATGACCACAGCAAAAAAACACTGGAAAATCAAAGATCCTATTTGAACTATAGTGAACAAACAAGATAATTGCAATATAGGAGTGTTGGAATTCTGGTAAGGTGTGTGTGTGTGTGTGTGTGTGTGTGTGTGTGTGTGAGGAAGGACAGGGGGACCTGGAAGTCAGGGCCTGAGATTGGCCTGCATTTAAGGCTACAGAATACAAACACACACACATAAATACATACACACAATCATATACACACAAACATCTCCATCTCTCTCTCTCACACACACACACGCAAGGGACACAGCAAGTCAAGACAGGGCTGAATGAATCGGTCTGTGCTTAAAGGGAGAAGCAGACTGAGGTGAAAGCGGCTTCTGGAGATTCTGAACGACTACCATGGGCTACAAAATTCCCCCACAGTCTGATGTCAATGTGAAACCCTGATTCTATTGCTTGCTTTTAGTATGGAGGGAAAAATGCCATGGTAATAATGCATGAGAGATACAGTATTTTAGTACACGCAAACACAAACGTGTTACAAAAACGCCAAAACAGGAATTCAACAAACAAGAGGGAAAAAAAAAAACTAAAGAGGAACATGGAACTAAAACTTCCCAAGACACGCTAATATCTGATTATATCTGATTAACATTGTATACGGCTGTTTTAAATAAAAACGTTACCAGGTATTCAATTTTTAGGCATATTCAGTAAATGAGGAAAAAAAAACAAAAAAACAACAGCTTTCTACAAAAGGAACTACATGTAGAGTGTTCTGTGTGTGTGTGTCAGCTGTACACACAAGAGTCATTGACAATACAGATATCATATCACTTAAGATCAGTGCCCCCGTGTGGCCTGTTAGTAAATCAACACTGTTTACAAATCAATCCAGCAAGGAATCAGTTGCTAGACAGGACATCATTTTTTTGTAAGGTATTTTTTTTGTGATTTTGTGTCTGTTTTTAGTTGAAAATATACTCTTTGTTTTCATTCTGGATAAGAAAAAGCACTAGAAAGGTCACTTAAAAACGAGAGCATTTTCAAAAGGAGAAAGTGTGTCTAACCCGAAGTCAGATTGAGTCTTGCTTAATCTCCTCACCCTCACCCCCTTCCCGCCCTTCAAAAAAAAAAAAAAAAATTCTGCATCGCCTTAACAATAGACAAGCAGTAGTAGTTTTCTTTTAACAATACAAAATAAAAACAAGGAGGAGACACTAGCTTATACTGTACATGAATTCATAAGCATAGTTGAACCAGGGATCCCTAGGGAGAGGGAGGGAAGATCAGAAGAGAGGAGACAGGACAGATATAAAGAGGAGAAAAATGCATAGAGTGTAGTAAGGAGGGGTGGGGGTAATGGAAGCTAAAGAGACGACGCAGGGGCATCCATCTCTATTCCCCTCTAATCCACGGGGCCCTGGAATATGAGT
>JAGFZM010001874.1:460579-464412 GCA_017657215.1 Limnothrissa miodon
CTCGGACGCCTCCGCTTCCATTTCTCCAGCACCTCTATCAGATCCAACAACCAGAGCCTCCAACATGTCTGGAAGGCCAAGCTGTGCTTTTTCCCTGAACAATAAATGTGATTGTGCACTTCTGCATTATGCGTTGCACAAAGTGTTCTTGTGGAACTGTGTGCAAAGATTGTGTGCATGTTGGGGGCTCACCATCTTGCCGCGCTGCTGAGCCGAGCGGGTCTCTCGGAGGGTGAAGACGTTGCCACACACAGAGATCTCTCTCCAGACGCCGGGCTTGGAGTCCTCCATGAAGCCGTTCCGCGGGTGCATCACCAGAACCCCGTTGGTCGTCAGGCCGTCCATTTGCCCATCTGACGTCTTCCACTTTGCTGCCTTTTCCTGAGAGAGAGAGAGAGAGAGAGAGAGAGAGAGAGAGAGAGAGGAAGAAAGATAAAAAGAGATAAAGAAAGAAAGAAAGGAAGAGAGAAAGAAAGAAAGGGCAAGGTAAAGTTGTGCTCATTCACTTTTTGGTGGACAAAACCATGCTTTGTATCTATTGCCCCACTTTCTGAATCTAAAATTGATGTTCAATTGAAATAATCACTCAACCAAAATCCACAGAAGTGGTTACTGGGTGTGATTGCCCAACATCACATCCATGTTTAATCCCCTTCAGCTGCAAGCACATGGCCACACCTACCCCGAGAAAGATGTTCTTGGAGGAGTCAAAGCCGGCTGCGTAGATGCGGGCCGTGTAGGGCGGTGTGCGCTGGCACATGATGCGGCAGGCGAAGCGCGAGATTGTGCTCTGCACCGACTGTGTGTCGGCATTGCTCTGGCTGCCCGGCACCGTGTCGGTCACCACAAAGTCTATGGGGCTTTCCGTGGAGCGCCCGATCTGAGGGGGGAGGGGAGGGGAAGAGCATGAGGGGAACAAAGAAAAAGGAGCCACTGGTGTAAAAGTGAACAGGCAATAAGGCTCGCTATGAAGCAGCTGTAAAAGGCCCCATAACCCATATACTTCATGTGACACACTGGACTCTGCTACCCAACAGCTCTGCAGCCCATGGTTGGAGGACACATAAACATAAAAATAAAAAAATAATAATAAAAAAAACACTAGAAGAGAGCAACAGAATGGTAGACACACTTTGTGTGTGTGAGTGTGAGTGTGTGAGTGAGTGAGTGAGTGAGTGAGTGAGTGAGAGAGAAAGAGAATATGAGTGAATCATGGGGGCTTTCAAAGCAGACTGGAGGCCATTCATAGTCGGTCATCATGTCGCAGAGAGCCCGTGTACAATACGGCAACTGTATAGGCCATTGTATCACACACACCAGATACCACAAAGGGACAAGGTAAAGCCTGTACTGTGTGTGTGTGTGTGTGTGTGTGTGTGTGTGTGGTCAGTCAGTAGGACCATGACAAGAGAATTAAATTTAGCAGAGCTGCTCCATTCTTAGTTGGATAATGGGATAATTGTATGTGCCTTGGCACAGCTAACTGCTTGGCCCATTAGGCTGATAGAGCCTTAGAGAAGGTGCTGAGGAACGGGGGGATGGGAGAGACCGAGAAAAGAGAGAGAGAAGAGGGAGAGACAGAAGAGAGAGAGAGAAAACATAGATAACTGGGGAGAGAGAGGGGGGGGGGGGGGAAACATAGCTGTGGCAAGACACGGAAACAAAAAGGACCTCCACCGGTCTGAGGGAGAAAAATATCTCTGAGGGAATTTCAGCCGGTGGAGGTGACATGTTATTTAAAGAAAAGCACAGGCTGTGTGGATAGGTTTTCAGCGGGTGGACGGAATATATGGAGTCTGCCAGCACACATACTCACGGGGCCGAGCGAGTCGACCCCAGGTCGCGCTAAAAGCATACCTAGCAACACACACGTACCCCCTCCGCACTAGAGCCCTGCTCTTTCTTCTATGATTAGGTGATGTGCTGCGCTGGGACAAACATAAATAAATGAGGGATAATGTCCTGCCAGATGGTCCAGCTCCCAAAAATAGGACCCACCCCCCAACCAACACTAAACAAGACTCAGAGGCTTGGAGTATCCTGTAGGGAGATGAGCTTGAGGTAAATGAATTCTGCTTGATCCGACATGAAATGTTGTTGGGGCAGAAGATTAGGATTCGAAAATGAGCACTACATGGAAGTGACTGTGCAACAGCTTTCCCCTGTCCTACTAATTTAGGTCTGGGTAAAGTTAGCAGGATGGTGAGCCGTGCAACCAATGCTGGCCACATCTGGTGACGACCCAGATGTGCCAAGGTGAGTGTGGTCCACTCGTGCTCTGCTTTTGTCTATTTCATTAGCATTTGCCTGTGCAACACAAACACCCAATCAATTCCGCACATTGAAGTTATCATTACAGTAGTCTAATGTTAAGATCGTCAGATCGTCAATTTAGGGTTCATATAATAGTCAGCTTATAGCTAGTTTCATTTCATTCTAAATATTGTTTACCAGCGCAATATTAATTAAATCGCACAAGGTTAACGGAAATGGTCGGGCTGAATTAAGGGGCTCTGTGCAGATGGTGCGTGTGTGTGTGTGTGTGTGTGTCTAGTAATACCAAACGAGTGAGTGGAGGTGGAATGGATGATGAAAGCAGCGTTGTACCCGATGTACTTGTACATCATACAGCAACCAGATTCATACAGACTCCAGTCTGCCAGCACACACACACAAGCAAACGCACACACACATTCTCTCTCTCTCTCTGTTAATAAATCTAAAAGTCAGTTTGATAATGGAACCTGTACCTGGAACATGTCTGTATTACTGTCATGGGTGTACTCCACCACCACCGTCTGAGCCCGGGACAGTGTGTAGGAGATGCTGTGCTGGTCCTTGTTGCTTATGGCCTGCAGATGTAAAAACAAAAGAGGGAGAACATCAAAATTACATCCTAATGGTAAAAGTCATCATGTTGAATCTGAATGAAATAAACCCTGAGGTGATGTTTACCGCTGTCTTTCTGGGCTTTTGTCGCCATATTGAGCTGCTAACAGCACGCGCACACACACACACACATTTTATTTAAGCCCCCTCATCAAATGATTGACCAAGTCCATTGCCAGCCTCAACGAGAGACCAGCAGACAGGCAGAATAAAGTTGAGTCTGCTGGTCGGTACTGCACAGTAAAGGCATGAAATGGAGACCAGCTGCAGCTGGACTTTACCAAACGACACATAAGACTGCACCTCATTCAAAGGTGCTGCAGAGCAAATATGTTGTTGTGACTGTTTAAGACTATGAGGTTGAAAGTGAGAGAGTGAGAGAGACTAAATGAGTAAGCGTGTGTGTGTCTTGCATAGAGAGCACATGCATATTCACGTGAGTGTGCAGTACAGTGTGCACAAAAAAGTGTGTACATATGCAAGTGTCTTACCAAGGAAGTGTGTAAAGGGGTGTGTGTGTGTGTGTGTGTGTGTGTGTTGGGGGTGGAGGGAGGCCACAGAGGAACCATTCATACAGTCAAACTGTGTCCAGATGTGTGAAAACAAAGACTACCCGCTCCAAAATCTCTACGTGTGATAACTATCCCACCCTCACTGTGTCTTTACAAAAACACACACACACACACACACTTATGACATTGGTTTTCACACATGGACGCTGACAGCTGCACCAGGCCCACAGTGATGACCTCACAAACTACTTCTCTTTCCGACAGGTGAAAAGTGACATGATGTTTTAAGTGCACAGCCCTACGTGCAGGACTCACTCATCTGGCTACCACAGACTAGAGTTATACTGAGATCTGTATCCATGGTGACCAGCAGACCAAAGCAGAGTAGCTGCCAGGTCAACTGTCTGTACGAGCCACACTCTGTGTGTGTGT
>JAGFZM010001874.1:469412-482132 GCA_017657215.1 Limnothrissa miodon
CATTACCGTCAGGCCCACCCCATCAGAGACACACACACACACACACACGCGCTCGCTGACAGTAAGCCACTTGAGCTGAGCCTCTTCTGAGCCGCAACAGACACTCAGACTGACAGACAGAGAGATGGTGATCGACACAAACCCTTACAGCCATGCTAAAGCCCTCCTGGGCATGGTATAAACCCTTGCCGAACCATTTGAGATACAGCTGCAATGATCCCTTTCAATAACCAGCGGGATACCACTTTAAATTTTCTTTGATTGACGATGCAACTTCAGCAAATGACAATTTTAGAGCAGCCTTTCCGTGACACTTGGCACTTCTCTGTTTGATTTCAAGTACACGGCTGAGAAACAGCACAAGTTTTAGGCCTTGCTTGTGTGAAAAAGGATTTGGGGTTGTGTGGTTGTGGTTGCACTAGCGTGGGAAGAAATGAACACTAAACTTGATCAAATCTGCTTTAAAAAAAAAAAAAAAAAGGCTCTCTTGTGCAACAGTCTGAGCCTTCACTGGTTTGGGGCTGTAGCAGCAGTGTAGGTAATTAAACGACTTTTACTAGGTAAATAAATCTCTTTAATTAAAATGTGTGTTTCCACCCTGACAATGGGTAGGGTGAATGTTGGCTTGTGCGTGAATGAAAAACAACGAAAGAAAAGCACAAGGCGTTAAGTCAGTCACATTTAATTACATAGCCCATGTCTAACAGGGAACGCTTAAATTAGCTTGCTTTAGCCAACAGTGGAAAACTTTCCACGTATTTACATCTCCACAACATTACAATAACTTGCACACAAGCAGATCACAAACTCACTGGTTGCCATCAAATGAGGGGGTCTGTCAGCGGGCTAAAGGTTTCTATGGGTGGGTGCCATGATGATCTTTTGCAGTAAAAGAGAGAGGGAGATAGAAGAGAGAGAAAGATAGAAGAGAGAGAAAGAGAACTCACTGAATTTAATCATACTACATTAGACAGCACCAGACAATAATAAGGCATAGAAGGGGTTAAAAAAAATACAGGCACAGATGAACAGATAAAGATGGACTGACGGAAGCAGGGAGGAGAGGGGTGGAGGGAAAAAGAGAGACAGAAAGAAAAGAAAGAGAGAGAGAAAGAGAAAGTAATTAAAAATAAGTTCAAAAAAGAAAAAAGGAATTTAATGAAAAGAAAAAAAAAAAAAAGTCAGTCAGTAAAGAACAGCATTGTTTATCTCCTTTGTTTGAATGCCTCCTGGCCATTTTGGAGTGCGAAGCAGCCACTTTAGACACAGCCTATTTCCCGCCGATGAACAAAGGATGTGGCCGAGCTCTGTCAGGAATCCTCAGCATTCACACTGAACAGGAATCTATATGAGCAAGCATCCAGGGTCGAAAGACAGGCCATCTCACTGTGCTAAGGTCAAACCGCAATAACCAGCAGGACTACACCTCATCTTCATTCTGGCATGACTTCATAGTTGGAAGTTCTGTATGGACGAAACAAGCTATGTCATTGTTGTCTGTGTATTGATAGAGATGTTTACCTTTCACAGTTTTCCAATGTGCGTTTCTGAGTACAGTGTGTATCAACACAAATCACTGGTTGATGTGGTATTAATCTACCCACATATCAGTAAGAGTCGTTGGCTTTGTCCTGCCATCATTGTGAATGTTTTTAAGAGACATACCCCTATCTCAGAGACATACATCTCAATAGCCAAGTTATTTGTGCCATTACTTTAAAGGCAAAGTAAGTAAGAAACAAAGTTCTGCTGACCAATTATCCTGTTAGCGTATGAACATTTTCACATACCCGTCTACAAACTAATGCCTGCTAATGAAGCACTGATTTCAAAACTACAGAAAAACAGTCATAATACAATTAGGAAATCCTTGCACTGTATCCAAAACAGCAGATTTAAAAAAAGCTTGCACAATGAACTAGCATGCTGCCAACTTTACCCATGACGGGTAGCATGAAGCCAGAACAAAATGAGCAGGGCGATCAAAAGTCTCACTCTATCTGCAGAGTCATCATCGTTTCAAAGGACAGTCCGAAAATTGGGGAGGTCCACGTCATCCATCAACGAGCATGTCAACGGGGGTTTGGAACATCACAAAGGGGCTATGTGTGTCGACGGAGTGGGATGACTATAAGTTAAGCTTAAGCCAGACACACACACACACACACACACACACACAATGTCCTTGTACCAGACATGGCTCCTGGCTTAGTATTTCAGACATGAGGGACTTGTTAAGGTCATGTGTGCGATGGGCATCCCGGCTTAACCCGGCGTCTGTGGGTTCCCAACCCAAACACGTGGCACCCCGATTACCCTAACTGACCACTTGCACACATCAGACAGACAGACAGACAGACAGACAGACACACACAGACACACACACACACACACACACCGGCGCCAAGGAGTGTGTGCAGGCAGTCACAACTTCTGATTACCCTCTCTCCCACCCGGACTGCTTTGGGCACTACGCCATCAGGGGCCCCAAAGGCCGTCTCCCCTTCTCTCTTCCTCTCCCACCATTCACATGCTCATTTTCTCTCCTTCATCACCCCCCCCCCCCCCCCCCCCCCCCCCCCCCCCCCCCCAACACTCACACAACCCAAATTTAAGTGTGTAGGTGCTCAGAGGTAGGTAGGGGTGTATGAATATGTGTGTGTGTATCTATCATTTTTTTTTAAATGCTGTACACAAGTCTGTACATACTGCACTGTGTGTGTATTGAATTAATACTGACACTTTAGTATCATTTCATTTCACACACACAGCAACAGGTAGTTCAACTTTAAACAAACAAACAAAAAGCGCGCGCACACACACACACACGCCTATATCTTTTTATACCACAAGTTAAATGGACCATCTACACAAACATGAATGCGCTTTGGTGCTAGGCTATCATTAGCATGTAGCTCAAAGACGCAATAGGCTAGCTGGTTTGTGCCTGCTTGTGGGTATACGTGCACTTGTGTGTGGCCTATGGTGCTCACTAACGGGGGCAAATCATTTTCTACGCCACGAGAGATAGACCCTGCTGTGCCTCAACACTTAGTATTCACACTAGGGATGTCTAAAGCTGATCATTCGATCGGAAATTAGGCCCAATCATGTGGTTTCAGACTCAATCAGAATCGGACGTTACCTCCCCATCAGGACTCTGATATAGATGTGGATATACACTCTTTTTTTTTTTTAACATATCTATAGTCCAAAAGCGAATAATTTTTCATTAATTGATTGTTCAAGCTACCTCAAAGACACACACACACTAGACATTTAAAGAATAGCCTAAATTTCACTGAGTGCGAGCAGTAATTATTAACTCAACACACACACACACGCACCACTAAATATGGGTATTATACTCAAGATTTTCTAAATTACCAGCCTACAGGCATGGGATAAGGAGCACCTTGGAGGTGTAGTCAAACACACACACACAAACACACACAGGCAGATTTGACAGCCAAATGCACACTCAAGTCTATCCTGCAGTAACCTTGTGCACACTGGAGCCCGTGTTCCTGTAAAAATAAAACAAATGACCTCGGACACGCAGGCTTGCTCATGGAGGTCACACAACTGTTGCTTCAGGCTCAGTCCTAAGACTGCGACGGGAGGCGAGGCGGCGGCGGTCGACAATCGAGTTCCGAGAGCTTCTATTTCTATCCGCGCTAATTGCTTGGCTTTCGCAAGAGCTAAAACATCAGACAGAGACATATTACTCTACGAGCATAGCACCGTGACGAACTACTACATTCTTTACACTTCTCACGAAGTCGCTGTCGATGTTGTAAATGTTCTATTAGGCAATACGAGTTGCTGAAAGTCATGGTACGGCTGGGCCCGGAGCAGTAGTTCATGTTGCACTTTATCCATGAAAAACTCATTAAAGAGCTGAAGAACCACTACAAACCACTGCTAGCTTCAAATGCTAGCTTGTGGCGGGTGCAGGTCATTTAGCTAGGGCCCCGTCTCCACAGAGAATAAAGGGAGAAAAGGCCATTAGGAGAGGACAACCCAAAGGCTTACAGTGTATGGAAAAGGGCAAGAGTCAGAGTCGGTGAGAGAGAGAGTGTGTGTGTGTGTGTGTGTGTGTCATGACATTTAACCCAACTTTGCAGCGGCCACACTGTATAGGCTTGGCTAGGGAACTGGATGACTCTGGAGCCTGACTCGACACAGGCCCCGAAAGAAGAGAATGAACAAAAGCAAGTGAGGGAGGGAGGGAGCAGGGGGGGAGAGAAGAGGAAGTGGAAAATAACAGGAGCAAAGAAAGAAAAGCAAGCAGAGGCAGAAAGTATAGAGCAAGGAAGAAGGGAGGGAGAGACAGACAGTCAGACAGAGGGAGAGAGAGGGGGAGGGTGAAAGAGAGAGAGAAAACGACAGAAGTGGCAGAAGAAAGGCACTTTCTGTTCTCGGCTAGGTGAAGCAGCAAGCACTGCCCCCGTAAACTGGTATACATGTGGGTCATCAGATAGTACGCCAGGCAAAAGGGCACCCGTCGGGCACACCGTGGGTGGGCTGCCAATGCCCCCACATCACAGGGTCAGCAGGACAGCCAACACCTCCGATGCTTGAGCGATACACTGGCATTGGGCAAAGGGCACGCACCGGTCTGCCAAGCTTACTGTACATTCAACAAGGGAAGTTACAGGGGAGAATGCCAAGTTCATAAAGGGGCTGAATGCAGTCTGATGACTTACTGCGGGCCAAAAGGCTTTAACAAAGCAGATATATTCACTGATATACGAGAATTTTACGGTCTAAAAATCTCATAATTCAAGACATTTGAAGACAATTCCACACATTTTAGACTAATTTCAAAAACAACCTCAAAGTGATTTAAGATTATTTTAAATTGCCTGTACACTACTACTCTGAATATAGATAAGAGAGAAAGTGGGAAAAAAAAACTAGCAGAAGAAGTGTGAAGAAAAAAAGGCTCAACACAAAGAACTAGCAGGAGAAAGGAAGCATGTGACTGAGGTGTTAAGTTTATGGGTGACAGTCATATCACCACATAGTGTAAGCTGTGCACGTGCGCGCGCACACACACACACACACACACACACACACACACACACACACACACACACGTGAGACAGACGTGTTAAAACCTGGATGACCCACTCAACATCCATATCCAACCCTCACTCTTCATGCCATGAAAAGCCTCTATGAAAACCCAGGGGTGACTTTAGAAGCCAAACAATCGGTTTGATTAGACAGCTGAACAATTCTGGGAACTAGAGACGAAGTTACACCCAAATGTTTGGTCATCAATAATGAACTGAATGCAGATCAACACTCCCCCTCTCTCTCCTTAGCTTAACAGACAAACTCACAAATATGTGTGCATTCAAACACACACACACACACACATCTGACACTCAACTAGAGCAGTGGAAGGGAGCTGAGGAGCCACGCCTAGTGCAGCAGAGGTTTTGGTATTTGAGGCAGGGCTTTCTCATTCCCGCTCGGCCCAACTTGGAGTCGGCCTGCATTGCGCGTGTTCTAAAATTGTTTATGGGATTACAACCCTCCTTCTTACACACACACACACACACACTTCTTCCCGGGGAGAAAGGATATAAAAACACAAAAAAGAACTAAATCTGAGAGGGGAGAGAACAAGCGTCAACACAAAGGTGCTTAGAGAGCAGCTCCTGGAATCCCCTCAGAAACAAACAGACTCTGTTCCTCTTTTCGAAAAACAAACAAGCACACATACACAGACACAGCCAGTGCTATTTCTGGTTCTGTCCGTTATGGATGGATCATTAAACGATCCTGATTATTTTTACGAACTCTGCGTCATGTGAGGAGAACTCACTGAGGCTGGCCAGAATCGTCAGTGGACTTTATTCTTGAGTTTGTGTACACACTGCTGTGGTCATCATTGGAGATGGGTGGCCTCTGCCAGAAAAACACCATCTACCACCACCCCCATTCAGAAACCACAACCCCAGTACTGAGCCCTCACCTGGATCTCTTACTTGTTTGTGCATTTCAGTTCAGTTGTTTGTGTGTTTCAATTAAAAAGTGCTCTTCTATAGCAACAGTGAAGCAGACGTGGCCTTCTTTGGTTGATTCCACTAACTCACCCCCCCCCCCGATCCCAAAACGACTTTGTGCGAGCCGGCCAGAACGGATTAGCGGCTGGCGCTGTCAGGGTGGCGTGCCAGCTGTGGGATTCTTGTGGTGCCTCCGAGCTCCCAACGAACAGCTGTGCCAGTCCGAGCACCGGCTGATAGCGGTGGGCCACTGCTGAACCACAGCATTAAAAGGTCGGCCCCAGACACAGCAGCAGGGCAAGATCTCCGTTAGTCCACTTCCTCCAGCATCACCCAGCCATCAGCGTCTGGTGTATGGGTGTGGAATGCACGATGTCACGAGAACAAGGCCATATCAAGAGCCAATCAATCATTCAGGGCATTCCTTTTGCATTAAAAGACATTTAGGGCCTCAGAGATACCAGTGTGTGCAGTGTGTGCTGTGTGTGTATATATATATATATATATATATATATATATATATATATATATGTATGTGTGTGTGTGTGTGAGAGAGAGAGAGAGTCCAACATTTATTATTCCCTTTCCTCATCCCTGGCACATAGTGAAGCATGCCAGTGTACAACACCTGATCATATCACAAGGTTACCAGCACATCAGATTTGACATTTGCATATAGACAAATGCGATCACAGGGAGCTACTTCTGTTATCACAGTGTGAGTGAGTAAGAACATGTGCGTGCGTGTGTGTCAAGTGCTTTTTTATCGTCATTTGAGCCCTATACACAGTATAATATAATCAGAGTAGACAATGTTCCACCTTGAATCCAAGAGGCGTGAGGCGTAACGCGCGTGCGTGTTTTGACTAGCGAGTTCTGCTACATAAGTTCGGCTACACGAATGAACAAGGGCTTAATAGGACAGAACCCCCTGCGGTGGATGTCCGTGAAAATAGTCAACAAATGCTCCCGGAACAATTGAAGACTGTCTTTCTCCTTCTACGCAAGGGTGGAAATTCCAGTCTTTCCATCATCCTATGAAGACAAACACACACACACACACGCACAGCGAGCAAGCGTGCATGTGCAAGCATAAAGCCAAGGGGCATGAGCTCATTGTAAACAGACTTGGAACAAAGCGTGTATGTACACCAGACACTCCCATCAATGCTTTGCATCTGGCCTGATTCCCTCAAACAAATAGCCTTCAGCAGAAATGCCCAGAACCATACACACACAGTGCAAACACACACACACACACACAGCCTACCTCCAGATCTATACACAAGGGCTGTCCAAGAAAGACAAATATTTCCATGGCCTGCTGTAACTGATCATTAACCTGCACTTAAGGCGGCGTACCCCCAGACAGTGGCAATCTCCTCAGGGTCCAAGCCTGCCTTGCTTTGCTCACGGAGCCACCGTAATCAGTCCTGACATTCCCAGCGTGTGAGCGGTCACATGACCAGCAACACACCTGGCAGTCCATGTGATCCCCCATCATCAGTGGCAGGCAGGGTGGGTGGGGGAGGTGTATGTGCTGTTCAAAAAACCTAACTTAAATAAAATCATTTTGCTTCCCTAGTCAAAGTCACCTTCATAAACAAGAAGTCACAGAGGTGACACACACACAGACACCATTCCCTTTGTGAAGAAAGGGATTCTGGGAGTGGAGGGTGCCTGCCCCTGCGCCGCCAGGCTCGGGCGCGAGACAAAAGCCGAGAGCAGGCTCTGAGGGTAACTGAGCTCTCCTCAGGACAGGAGATTGCCCGTGGGTAGAAGGAGGCCATTGTAGCTGCCTCCAACGGCTCCTTTAGACAAGCGGGCTTTTGTGCGACCCTCTGCCTGAGGGGGAGCTGCAGGCCCAGGGCCCAGAGTCTTAGACTCTCAGCCTCTCAGTGTGTGTCTCTCTCTCTCTCTGTGTTTCTGCCCCTCTCTCTCTCTCTCTCTCTCTGTCTGTCTCTTTTTCTCTCCCTCTCTATGTGTCCCTCTCTCCCTCTCTCTCTGTGTCTCTCTGCCCCTCTCCCCTCCGAAGCTCCCGTTGCTGCTGCTTCTCCTCTCCCAGGTTCACGTGGGCCCGGGAGGGACGCCCGAGGCAGGGGAAAGGGTGTGATTCTTGGCAGCCGCTGAAAGTTCAGCTCACTTTTGTCCCCGACGCGTTTTTAAACGGCAGGGGTGTCGTCTGATACGCTGAGCGTTCACAATGGGGTCGCTGGCAACCAGAACAGGCTATAAAAGTCCAATCATGGGAGGCTCGTCCGATGCAGCCTTTTAAGGATGCATGCTAAGGAGTGGGGGAGTGTTAAAGGAGAATTACACCACCATACCACTGGCTTCAAGGGAATCAAAACATTACTACTACATACTACAGACTACTAGAAAAAGAAAAACGGTGTGTGTGTGTGTGTGTGTGTGTGTGTGTGTGTGGTGGGTTTACCTTAGCTGTTTATCTTGAAAACTCAGTATGTATACACCTTTTAAGACCTACAATACATCAGGTAGCGTTCCACAATCCTTTACCGAAATTTGCGTCATTAAATGTGATAGGTCTACATGTCATAAAAAATGTATTACAAGGCATTCAGTAACTGTGGCCTCGCTACAGTAGATGCCAGCGGGCTGAATATCTTTTCAGCAGGCTGTTAGCAGCACCAAGAAAGGTTATGGAAGGTGGGGTTTAACCCAGTGACAGATTAGGACACTGCTACATTTATGAGATAAAGCTTTAGGGAAGGGAGGGAAAAAAAACCAACAACCTGTTCTGGTGCAAATCCCCCACAGTACAGAGTCAGATCTGCTACACAGATGGAGCAGAGAGTGACCTTCTTAAAAGTACTGGACATTAATAACACAAATAAGCATGAAGACACTTCAATTATCTATCTTTCCTGTTATTAGAACTTAGGAAGAGTGCTGATGCTGATGCTCTCACTGGGGCATTGTGTGTGTGTGTGTGTGTGTGTGTGTGTGTGTGTGTGTTGAGTATGCCAAGATAAAGGGAGTGGGAATCTGCCCTCGGTGGCAGACAGAAATAGAGTGGTCATGAGGGGAGGCAGAGCAGTAGGGGCAAGAGAAGTTTGGGTTAGAGGGGCAGGAGCATCATGAGCCCTGTGTGCTAGCTCACT
This sequence comes from Limnothrissa miodon, assembly GCA_017657215.1. Taxonomy (NCBI): domain Eukaryota; kingdom Metazoa; phylum Chordata; class Actinopteri; order Clupeiformes; family Clupeidae; genus Limnothrissa; species Limnothrissa miodon. The sequence continues at coordinate 478,558 of JAGFZM010001874.1, forward strand.
GGTCCAGAGGGGCAGAGGGAAGGAAGGAGACAGGAGGAAAAGGAAAGGAGAAAAAGATGTCCATTCACACTTTGAAAAAAAAAAAAAAAAAGCCACATCAGCAGAAACAGCAGCTGTTGCGCTATGCCTACAGAGACTTTGAGGATAAGCGCGCGTGCGCTAACACACACAAAGCTGGCGACCAAAGGAGCGGTGGCCATGTGGACGTGGGTGGCAGTTGGCAAGAGGCACCCCTTAAACAAACACTTTTGTGCAGTTTCATTAGGCCCCCTTTGATGGCGGCTCTAATGGGCCTTTAATTGGCCTGTCGAGCGGGCATCACGCTTGCCTCTGCTGCGGCCGACCAGCCAGCGGAAGAAAGGCTGTGAAAGAGAGCAGGGAAATCTAAAAAAAAAAAAAAACCCCCAAAAAACAGACCACATGAATTGAAGGAAACTGAGAAAGAGCTTAATGACGACTCTAACCATCTAACAGTCGATTTGAACCAAACTACAGTCACAGTCTTTATGTCTTTATTTTATTTCCTCAGTAGACAGGTTGTCTGTGTACATGTGTGTGTTTATTTGTGTGTTTTTGTGTGGGGGGGGTGCTTTAAGTATGTGATAGTGGGTGACCTTGAGGCGGACCAATGCGGCTAGGTTTGCAGGACGGATAAGTTTGCAGGCGGGGTCGTTGAGAGCGCCGCGCGGTGGGTAATCGATCCGGCTGCTGGTGCTGGAAAAGCAAGTCAGAGACGCCACAAGAACCAACCTCGCGTGCGCCCCCTCTCTCTCGCGCGTGCACGCACGCACGCACACACACACACACACACACACACACACACACACGTGTGTGTGTGTGAACTTCTTCCTCTCCACCACCCCTCTTTCCTCCCTTTCCACTTTGTTCGCTCTGCTTGCCTTCCCACATGGCTAATCAATGGCCATCAACATGAACTGTAAAACGTAACCGACTGGAGCTCCGCAGGAGAGGGGGAAAAAAAAAGGAGGGGAGGGATGGAGGGAGGGGGTGCAGGTGAGGTGGGGGATATCATATTGCCATCACCTGGGAGCACAATCACCTTGTAGTACTCAAGAGACAGGCAGACAAAGAATGAACTGAACAAAGGTCCCATAAGAGGGCTAGAAGGGAACGCAGAGCCTCTCGAGAGTCTATCTGTCACAGAATAACTGACAGGCCTCCAGTCCACACAGCGTTTCTTACCAGTGTGAGATTGAGGGGGAGGTTCAGCATTATTTTGCACTGAACGGGAATGAAGAGAGGGAAAGGGCAGGCTCAAAGGCTGAGACTAGCAAGCCGTGTATCTAGGTGATAAAGGCCGGTTTTATAGCAGTCTGTGTCTGTGTGTGTGTGTGTGAAGGTGTCAGCTGATTACTGCTGATAAGAGGAAGTTGGCATTGTCTAATCCATCCAGAACTATATCAGAGATGCCAGAGATATTGCATTTATTACATGCGATACTGGTCAAACAAAAGGAGGATCAAATGGGAAAAGGTCTGACAGTTCACAGGACAGGACGATATATTTTAAACTTAATCAGGCCAACCATCAAAGAGGGTGACTTGTGTGAGTCACTGCTCCCACCTCGTGCAGTGACAATACACACGCATATGTGCCTCCATTTTGCACCAACTTTATCTCTTACCATCTTTTTGACTTTAAGAGTAAGTAGACTACTTCTAATCTGCCCTTGAGGAAGAGTATACTACTTCTCCTCTCACCTTAAAGCCCCGTCCACACACGTCACTACTCACCGAGCGATAAAAGTCAATATAATGTCATTGTGTTTCAGCGATGGAATGCCTGGACAGGCGAGGAGAGTACAAGTAATGACATGTGGGAGGATTCTAAGATGAAATTATTTTAACTTTTGCGCGATGCGAGTAAGCGATTACCAATCTGAATGTGGGATGCAGATTATTGACAGATGAAATGAACAAACCGTCCTATGAGCACGGGCGTTTGGAAACCGTTAAAAAGTGTCTCTGTGAGTGGCTAGTAAGCGAGTAGCGAGTAACTAGTAGCGACATGTGTGGACAGACTACTTCTACTCTCTCCTTAAGGGTGAGTATACTACTTCTCCTCTCACCTTAAGGGTGAGTATACTACTTCTCCTCTCACCTTAAGGGTGAGTATACTGCATTTGTGCTGCCCCTGAGGCCTCCCCGATTAGTTCAGGTCTTCTAGCCCTCATGGCAAAGGAGTTGCTGCTGGCTAGGTCGCAAGACTTCTAGCCACACAAAAAAGAAGAAGCTGTCAAGCATTTTGTTTGCACCACTGGACAAAGAAAATGCGCTACCCACGGATGTGGGGAAAATCAACTTTTGCCCCTATTCTGTGTTCACGTGCTCTCTCGCCCCCCCACACACACACATTGAATTATCTGAATCACCAGCATGTTGTGGGCTAAATAAAATGGAACACACACACACAAAAAAAAGCTTCAAGAGAATGACAACGGGCCTTTGAAGCCACAGGAAGAGTGCGTCGGATCAAACGCTTCCCTTAAGCGGGCCGTCCGTCGCCTGGGGCTTCTGCTTGCCCATACCCTCAGCATATAGCACACTGTTGTCATGCCTGAACTAGAACGGAAAAAGAAAAACAATGGAAGGGGAAGACCGCACATCATGTCTAGCCCAAAATGTCCATGGTCGTCCATGGTCCACTCAATACATAAGCAGTCTGCGTCCTGAAGTGTTGGTCTGTCTACAGAAGGGGATCTAGGGTTACAAACAGAGGGGGAACCCGAGTTCATGTTGTGAGAACAGCAGACTGAACCACAATAGAAGCCACAAGCACATGTAGACTCATATGTGTACTCTCAGATATTGCAGCAACAGCAGATATTGGGGCAACAGCATAAAAGTGGGAAAGCACACGAGTCATTGACCTCCCGTCTGACAGGAAATGAGTGCTTCTCTCTCCCTCTCCCTCTCACACACCCAAAAACAAATGGCAGTCCCTCACAGAGTTTTTCATGCTGCAGGAGGTGTTGGTTATGGCATTTAACTTTTACGGGAAGCACCAGTGTTGCCAGGTCACGGATCGCTGCCTCGGCATCTGCTGACTGCTGTGCTGCCGGTTACCGACAAAAGAGGGGCTGGATAGATAGAGGGACTATAAACAGCCTCTGCCCACCTTCTCACCTCTCTAGGAGCAGGGCAGAGCAAATGGTGACCGTCAACAACTGGGTCATCAGACCCATGTCCGTCAGCAGACACACAGTAGATAGATTACCGGGAGGTGGGGAAAGGGGGTTTGGGTGAGATGTGATGAGGTGGTGTGGGGTACTATCCATCCTCTGGCCCAATAGCATTTCCACTCTTGGTCCCAGTTGCCCACTGATCCCCCTGGGTTGTCTTTGGCTTCTCGTGTGGGTGGGGGGTTGTGTAGGTTGTTGGAGACAGTGACGGACAGTGTCTGTGCACAGAAAAGCTTAGAGCAGGCCATTCAAAGCAAAGACAGAGAGCAGGCCTAATTGGCTTAAGGCAGTGTCAGAGTAGGGGGAAAATGGGTGTTTTCTAGCCCCACGTCTAACCTTACAGGAGTAGAGTGGCATATGGGTGGATGTGTGA
>JAGFZM010001874.1:482162-498326 GCA_017657215.1 Limnothrissa miodon
AAAAAAGTGCATTCAGCACAGCACCTGAGCTTGCTAAGGAGAGAATAATGCCAGTGTTGTAAATTGAACGAGACGGTTTGTCTATTGAATATCATCATGATGTCAGGCCCACCCCTAAATACACACAGCCTCCCTCTGGCCCGATTACGGTGCCCGACCAGACATGGTGATCAACCACCCCCGACAACAGTGATTGGACTTGGTGTGTGTATGTGTGTGTATATATGTGTGTGTGTCATTAACCCACAGCTGCTTTACAATCAGCAGTAAATAATATCCCACACTCCACCCCACCCCCGCGGACCCCGCCTAACAGCACATGTGTTTCTACGGGTGACTACAAAGAGAACACCATGTCATTTGTTCTGTTATACTGGCCGCGTCTCAAATCACACAATACGATGGTAGGAGATGCCGTAACCACGTTAAAACTCAACTGTAATGTTTCATGCAGCAAGCTCCTCACATCAGTCTCCGACCTTAAGTCATCAATCTGAATATTTGTTTAAAGATCCACTCAGTGAGTCGGTTTTTTAACCTGCATTAAATGCCGCAAAGCTGTAGGGGGAGCTCTCTACGGCTAGCTGTATTGTACAGCTAGCTCTCACACGTTGCATGTTCCATATTCACTATACAGGGCAGTACAGCGGTGCACTTAATCGCCCAATTGACCAGTCTGATAGAAAAAATGATTTCTAAGAAATTTTATGACCATGAAAATGGTTGCATAAACTTACTGAGAGCTTCTTTAAGTTTTACGTTTTTTTTTTTAAAGACTATAAAACAGTGCCCCCCCCCCCCAGTCACCTTTGCCTAGTCTAGAAGTGATATGAGATAACACTTATCGCCAAACAATGCACTCATGCTCAGTGTAGACTGCACTACATTCCAGTGCACTCTTAGAAGTGTTCGATTTGAGACACGGACAGACGGACTAGTTTTTGTGGTGTTAATTGTATGACACCCTGGCTACACACACACACACACACACACACACACGTGTACAAAAACACCCAGCAAATCTGAGGTTGGTGGCACCACACTCAGTACCAGCAGTATTTATCAGTCACACACTGCTATTCAAGCTGGCCTTTGTTGTACCATTTTTATCAAAGTTTAGCTACAAAGGGTGTGTGTGTGTGTTTGTGTCTCACATGACTGTTTTTTTCCGTGCTTGAGTTTCATGGCTTATTAAATTATTCAAAGTCATTATAAGAGATGAGCAGTCGACAGCTCGAAAAGGAGAGAGAGAGAAAGAAAACGTAGTGAGAAAATAAATAAATAAATAAATAAAAACATTATTGCGTCTCCCTGGTCCTCATGACTCAAGTACCAACTTCCTGCTGTGGGAACATGATGTGCATGTTTCCCAGAATCCATAGCAAAGCCAGGGGAAGGGGGGGGGGTAGCTGGGAAGTGATGGGAAAACAAGAACTGCACTGAGGGAGTGAAACAGACACAGACTGGCAAAGGGCAATCGATGCCAACTCAGAGAGTCAGACATACGAGGATAAGGAGGACGACCCACATCTAGATAGGGCTAGACAGAACTTAAGTGTGAAATGCCATAACAGCTGTATGATGCCACAAGAAAATGCTTTTATTATTTATTTGACATACTGATACCTATGTTTTATTGGACACCAAAGCAACAGAATTAGTCTCGCTTTACAGATAAACTATTAAAAACAGATAAAATTGTTTTGAGCACTAGGTCTTCTCGCAATCCTGCTGACCCATAGTTGAACATGTATACACAACATGACCATGCCTGTGTTCCTAGTAAGCAGCCCGTGTGTTCCAGGAGGGAAAAGGGATAGTGTCCATACAGGATGGCAAGTAAGGGGAGGGGGGGGGGGCAGGAAACAAGTCTGGTTCATGCATGAGAGAGACAGGCTTGTCCTTGGGGTTACGCAGCAAGCTGAAGAGCAAGGATTTGTGGGTGACTATGCACACGTGTTTGTGCTCATGTTTAGAGTCGGGGGGAGTGTTGTTGAGGGGGGAAAAAGTGCATGACGTGCAGAATTGGGCTAAAGGTAATCGCCACGAAATCGCCCACAAAGAGCTTATTACAAAGTTGTGATGGTGCAACACCCCCCCACCCCTCCACACACATACACCAACCCACACACTTCTGACTAAGGCATTTGCACAGAATGCAAAACAACAAACAACAAATAAAGAAATCTGTGGGCCAATACCAGACCTGGTAATACTGGTTTAATCCCTGGTTGCCAGCTGTTTGTGTTTGTGCGAGTCATGTGAGTGTGTGTGTCTGTGCGAGTGTGTCTGTGCAAAGGAATTCAAGAATCAGAGTGAAGGACATCCCATTACAGTTCGTCCCATGGAGAAAGACAGGACTGGTGGTCTGTTTACCATAAGTTAACCTGTTGAAAACAATGCATACCACCTCCGCCCCCCTGAACCTAGCCAGTTATGTGTAAATGTGCACACAAACTTACGACCTCCCCCACCCTCTAGGCTCTGGCATAGATGGGTTTTGGAAAACAAATCTGCAGATAGATTACAAATCTGGATCCCCCCTCCCTTGTTATACAGTACACTTGGGGATCTGCAGGTAAGCAGCAGCTGCCTTGAGCATGTAAATGATCCAGTTTGTCTCTTTAGGCAGTGAGGGAGGAAGACAGAGGGAGTAATGACAGTCCAATTCACACTACTTTTGTGTGTGTGTGTGGGGGGGGGGGGGCTTTTCTTTCTCTCCATTTTACAGTCTTTTCCTTTCCTACCCCAGTAAAACAGCAGCTAATGTGGCCACTGTCTGACCTACTTTCCATTACAAACATAATCCCTGCAAAAAAAAAAAAAAAACCTTCATCATGTTCACCATCCCAACACACTGTATCCCCCTCGCTACTGCTCCAGGGATAACAGCCCAATCCAGAACGTTCTCATCCCCGTGGTGATTTGGCACCGTTATCTGCAGCATCCAGTGCTGATCAGACGGACGTGGGAAGAAACACCAGCAACCGAGCACAGCCCCAAAAACAAAGAAAACCTCTACTCTTCCTCTGCATTTAAAGTGCACTATTTTTACAGATGGCCAACGTGAGGTCAGAGAACTGTCAGCTAGGCTTTCACTCTTTACCATTGAGTTATTTGAATGCTCACCTTCACTGACCTTTTCTCAAATACAGTTTTACATACACAAGGGTTTACCATGTTTACTGTACTACAGTAGTGTTGTATCCAATTCCTCTGTCTAACGAGCCTTACACCTCCACCATCTGAACCTATAAGCACTACTGGGGATCATTAGGAAACGTACAGTACATGCAAAGGTTAATTACTTTGTCTAATGACACTATCCTATCCAAGCAGTGGCAAACCTGAACTCAAGTGCAAAACAGTACAAGAAATAAAAAAGAACAGGGGGGAGAAAACGCGCACAGGCACACGAGTCTCTCCATATCGCCATCCACAAGCTTCACAGCCACCCTGCTGCGATTGGCAAGGATCAGGTTTCCGGAAAGGGAAGCTGATAGCATGGAGGCAGGCCAGTGCATTCTGATGCGTGCATTTCATTTGTCTGATTGCCTTATTGAGGCATACCGAACAGTCTCCCACCCATTAGATACCGAGAAATGCGCCCTTAAGAGTAAATTTCACAAGCTTAACGTCTCTCTGCCAGTACCATTATAACCATTCTGGTTATAAAAAAAAAAAAAAAACACTTGACACAGAACATGATTTCACCACTTTTAAAATAACACTTTCAAAGTAGATAATTCCTGATAAGGTAAATAACCTACATTCGTTATAACGTAATTAGCTAAAATTCTAGAATGTGCATAAGTGTGGTCTGCTCGCGTGACGCCTCGCTGGTTGGGGGTAGTACTGGGGATGTCAACAAAAGTGATTCAAATCACGGGACAATGGCTAGCTTCGCTCAGCCAGATGCTCAACAGAGACGACGCGACATTAATATGCAAATCACTTTAAAGGCAACAGAACAATAGGAAACAGACACATTCAAAGGCGATGGTTGCTCATTTTTGTGCAACTTAATACACAAAACACGAGCGGTAGCATAATTTGCTGCGCGTTAGAACATGTCTCAAATGCAGTAACTAGCGTTAACGTTAGTAGCAACCTCATGGTGGGCCAACAGCAACTGCAATTAACGTAACCGTTTTGTATTTCCAACTACCAACATATCACACATATAAATATAATTCGCCATCCAAAGTGCATATACTTTGAGACGTTGCGCAAACTTAACACCACTTAACTGCACCAAGAACTATCTGTCTTATTAGAATATGCTTATTTGCATCAAAGTTATTATTTGGGAAAGTTAACGTTATGTTCTAGGTTAGAAAGTCAAGAGGTGTGAATTTTCAGTTTAAGGAAATTATAACGTTGGAGTAGTAGGCACGTTAGTACGTTGGCTCATAATGTAATGCTGACTAAAACAAAGAAGATTTGTTTTAAAATAGTGGGTCAACTGATAGTCAAACGTTAAACTTGGCTACATGTACATGGGGCTTAACTGGCGGGGATGATCAACGTTAGGTGGCAAGTCAGCCAACTCAAGTCTGTAAATGTGGCACATAGTACCATCAAAAAAACTTGCAAATCAAACACTGAGACCTGAATCAGACAACTGCGTGTTCTAAAATTCACAATCGTTTAAAAGTCTGAAAATCTGAACAAAAAGGTAAAGGGGATCAACCAAAAGTGTCTTGTCTTCTGCATGCATGAAGCTGATCTGGTGTTGGCTAATTGCGTTAGTTCACGTTAACGTTATCACCAAGCCACGTCCAGACATGTTAGACTATATCGATGTTATTGTTGATGCCGTCTAACTTCGTACACAGTCTACACTTCTTTGGGGATACAAACTGAGGGCTTTTGTTTACTTACAGTGATGCTCTAATGTCCAAACTTGTCCAAACCGATTGAGATAACAGTCCTCCGACGAACTGGCTGGTATAACGCCAGCCACCAGACGATTGCTAGCCAGCTAACTCAATAAAAACAATCTGCCGAAAAACCAACAGCTTTGTAGTTGGCTAACACATATCTGGCTACCAAGCAAGCTAGCGGGCTTTGGTTAATGTTAGCTAGCCAATCCAGCTAACAAAGGCAGGTAAGCGGGTTTCCAACGATGCAAAGTAATAAAAAAAACCACAACACAAAAATAACGTGGCGATAGTGTGCTCTATACCTAGATATGTATAGTTAAAGGCTTTGCTTTTTAGCTACATTCATCAAAAAGCGTAGAGCGACTTCACTCAACGTTTGCCCTTCTCTCCGTGGCTTCTTCTGAACATAAACAGATTTTGGTGGAGTTGTATCGCTAGCTGAAAAAAGGAGGAGAAAAAAATGCCGCGTCATTAATTGCGCGAAGTGGATTATGGTTACTGTAGTTTTTACCGTTTGAAAACGCTAGGGTGCTCTGATTTGATTATCAGACTTGGGTTTCTTAAATTAATATTATACAGACACTAAATGTTGTCATTTATCCATTTGTTAATGGCAAGGCCTATTTAGTTAGACAGATAGCCCTATAAACGTTTAGCCTTGGCACATAGCCTATGTCATCACATTTTATTGGTTGAATTGATACATGTCTTTCACATTCAAGATATCCAACCAAGATTTACTTCTAAATTACTTTTTTGGCCTAGACACTTTATGAGAATGTGCACACAAATTGCTACTTATTTAGAACTAATTATTGCCATTGCACATGCACTGAGTTAACTGCATTGGCTGATACATAATGCGTTCTTTATGGTTGTCTCACATTCCACTGTAACAAGAGAATCTTGCAAGTGACAGTCATTGTTCTAATTAGATAATTCAACTATTCTCTCATTTCATCAAAGGCTGATGTTGTGATGTGAAAATTATTGACAGAATGTGCTGGCTTTTGGATTGTGAACTCTGTCACAAATATAATGTCACCTATTTGGCACAGGCCAGCTAAGTCACTTTTTTGTACACCTCTTTAAGTCTGGTGTCATTTCAGATGAAATGAAAAAAAAAATGAACTGTACTTTATCAAGGTAATCAAAAGCATACATTTTAAATCAAGGTTCTGACATGCGGCTATAAAATACACAGGCTGTGAATATAACACATACTTGCTGACACCAGATGGTCTATTAGAAGTACACAGCTCTTGGTTATGCCAGACCTGTACAATTATGGGGTGTGTTGATGTGCTATCGATGGAGCTAACATTGACACTATGCTTTGAAATAGCACACCCCTTGGTCAGTGCCAGAGAGGGGTGGAGGGGCGCTTCCCATTTTTGCAGCTGTCTTACCCAGTTTGGCTTGGTCACACCTTTGCAGCCTCACTGTCAGCACAGAAACAGTGAAACAGGCAGGTTCTGACTAAAGACGGAAACAGCTATCTAGTTGCGTTACATTTTTGCTTATTGTGAAACCCAGAGGAAATGCTCTCATTTCATTTTTAAAACTGGTTCTTTGATGTAAAGTGCTGTTGTCTCTTTCCCATTGGGATAGATTAAGAGTTTCACATCTCTCTGCATTTGCTTTATTGTTTTGGTTAAGAACAGAGAAACAACACAAAATAGACAGATTTAAAATAAGATGAAGAAGACTGCTTATATATTTCTGAATCGGATAAAGTGCCCAAGTGAGTTTGCCCTTTTGCACCACTTCTCTAGATTTAATGCACACACATTTTTGACAAATGTTTTTCTAACTCAGGCAGCCTGCAGAGTCCTTTTCCTACAGGTTACGGTGTTCATTGGACACCTGAATTCTGTTCCTTGCATGTGACTGCAGGGATAAAAGCTTTATGATAAAAGAATGGATATAACTCTGACCTTATCAGATGACCTACTGGGTTTGTAAACATTCCGAAGTCTGAATATAGAAAGAGGAGGAAGTGGTATTCAGTCACGTGCCAAAAGACAGGGTGCAAAATCCAGGCCAGTAACCAGACTGGACTTTTCTGTACTCTAGGTGTGTTTATGAGCAGTTGTTAAGATAAACCCTCCAAACATAGCAACGGCTTCCTCTACCCAGAGTTAAGCAGATGAAAGTGTCGCTAATGACATGATATTGGTTGGTGTAGACACCGAACAAATGGTAATATATGCAATGTTGGCATGATAGGAGAAAAATAACCTTCCAACTGCCTAAACCAAATATTAGTTACATGTCTAGCATTAAGAAGTCAACCTTTGTGTTGTTATTGTTGTCAAGCAGCCATGGAAACAGTTACCATGTACACAGATATGTTGTTTAGAACATCACAAACATACTAAAAGAATGATAGATGGTGTTGATGTTTCATTTGTGTTAGAGGGTAAGATGGAAAATAGTAATAGGCATTATGTGTCTAATTATGTATTTCTAGTCTTTCTTATCTGAACTGATCAGATGTTTTCATGTACATGTATAAACCTTGATTTTTTAAAAATCATAAGCAGACCATGTCTTGCATACCTTACACCTTAGGGATTTCTCTAATGCTGTGAAAAGAGTAAGAGATCTGTATTATTTATAAAGTGGTATTTCATCTAGTTTACCTGCAAGTGAAACTCAACATTCCCTCCACTAGTCTGTCCTGTCTTTGAAGTCGTGCCTTCATAAACGTGTGAAGCAGGGAGAATGTATTTATAGGGTTGCTGTTTTTAATTGCAGGGGTGAAAGCTGTAATCTAGAGCTGTCATTGGCTACCTCGCCACATCCTTGCAATTAGCTGAAAGCTGCGGTACCCTCTGAACAGCCTCGTTCCTAATCAACACCAAGATTCCGTTACTGGGGTAACCTGAACACTCTTTCCATCCACCACACTGGGTGGTTTCACACATCAACTAAACAGTATAATGGAATTGCAATCAGAAGGGAAGAGAAATGAAAGTTCATTGGTATGGACAGAGCCAGTTGTTTACTTGATCATGGGGATTAAGAGAAAACATAGCTAGGGTGAAAATTTGTTTATATGTTTAGAGATATGACTCTGGCCTAGCAAGTTTAGTATCCTCCCATGACCCACCTCTTGAAACTCTTTGGCAGAGGCGTGAACAGAATGTGAGGGTCAAAAGTTTTTTGGGCCGCAGGGAGATATTACTAATGGTGTTACATTATCACGTGGGTGTGACTGACTAAAATGGTATCCTTCTCATTCATACACTGATAGAAACCCTGAGATATGAGTGTCACATTCCCTTGAAGAGGGCATGCTCCCTCCGAGGTCTCTCTGGAACCTTCTATATTCCAGCCCCAGTAGAACCAGTGGCATTCATGGAAGCTGCTAAATATGCCGGACCCTATGTCAGAAAATATTTTACTGGAGTAATTGTGCCTTTACAGTGCCACACTTGTCTTTTGCAGGCATGTTAAGGAGAATGAGAGGGCGTGAGATTGCCCTGATGTCTCCAAGAACAGAGCTAATATTAGACATTGCATCACAAATTGGCAATGATGCTATCATAAATTAGTTTGGAGGCATGTTGTGTTTAACCGTGGTGATAAGATGCAGTTGTGTTTAACTGGGATGATACGGTGCTAATTACACGTTGTTTATATCTCTCTCATCCTCTGCGCCCAACATTTGCAATGCAAATAAAGGGATATTGGCTGAGGTTAGAGTATAGCCTTGTGAAGTAGAGGGCAACGGTGTGAAGCTTTCAAAGAGAAATAATGGTATGAATCAACCCATAGCCCATTTTGTTTGTAAGAAAAAGAACCAACAAATCTGATACAACATAAATCGAATAGTGAACGAGCAGATAACACTAATTGAATTGGGCATTGGAAAATAGAATATAGAATAGTCATAAGATTGATTGTATGATGTTGCACAACAAGCATGTTGCACAACATCAGCTGAAAAGGTTTCAAAACTTAAACTACAGCATTTGTCAGGGTGAGTACGGTAATCTGCCACCTCAGAATCTGTCACACTTCCACAGAATAAGATTTCACAGGACTTGACGACTTGACAGGTGGGGCACTAAGGAGTAAATTGAAAAATGTAAAAAGAAAAATGTCTTCATTACCCCTGCAAAAGACTGGTTTTTCTATGTAAAAAAATTAATACATATTTAACAAAATAAATATTCAAATATTGCTCAGACACAGATGCATCATCACTTAAAAGATTTACTCTTTATAAAGACAAAAGTTAAACATCTGTTTGTATACTGTATTTGTTGTTGTTTTTTTTTACATAGAGCCGATATAGTCGTAAGACATCATATTAACAGGATCTGGGAGAGGTAGACTGCAAGAATTCTCAACAATTCCACGTCCAACACAACGCCCACTGTAAGGCTTACTTGTGCTATATTCATCTCTGTTTGTCCATTGGCAATTTCCAAAATATACATAACATATTCACACAACAACCATGAAGTCCTGCTGGAATGGAGGAGGCACATGGGGTGTTCCCAACAGTAAATAGTCGCAAAAACAAACAAACAAAAACAGAAAATATAATAACAACGGTGAGCATGAACTGTGTAAGATGAGACGAACAAAAGGCAAAGAATGCATACTTGTCCCTTAATGAAAATACAGTATACAGACAAACAGTTGTGAGTAAATATGTAGGCCTAGATGGGACACACAGAACTAAATAGAACACATGCTGTAAAGATTGTGCAGAGGGAAACACATTTTCTCAATAAATTGGCATTTAGGCAGAACTCATGATACATAGTTCACAATCTTGTCCCGTAGCCCAAGCAGTAAATTTTCCTTGTATAGTACATTAGTAATATTGGTACAAACTTATTTCTCCTATTGTCATTTGTTTATTCTACCTTTTTTCCTGTGTATAATATGTGTGTTTCCAGTCCACTAACACTGTCCATGTAGGCCAGCAACCTTCATAAAGACCTGGCATTAAATACTTCATAACCTTGTACTATACTGTCAGACATGCTGTGAAATATACCACATGGCTTTGGGAATTCAACTTTAAAATACTCTAGCATACAATCATACAAAAATCAGCATACAACAGCAAAAACACAAAAAAAGACGTGCAATTTTCACTTAAAATGTTGCGTGGTCCAGGCACCCAGCTTTACCTGAATGTAAACAATGATTGTTATCTGTTCCTTCAGTTATCTCCTGGCACTAGCATATACTGCTTTACTGTATCACATGCCACAGAAGCTAAATGGACAACATGTAAAGCCTTGTGCAGGCTATCATAAAAGCAAGCTAGTAGACACTGATGCTTGTCTGCTTGAATGATATATACACGACTCTCATTCTTGGTAATAAGTAGGTCCCCCTCTCTCCTGAATGGTGGGGAAATGTTGTGGCACATCAACAGAGTTTTCCCAGTTATTCATCTATAACTATTCCGTCCCCTAAGTTACTTTGGGGGCACAGGCACAGACAAACTGCAAAACATGAGTGGACCGTGGAGAGCACCAGGCGACCTAATTGGATGTCGCCACCAATTCCGCTTTGGCAAAAGCAGATGCGGAAAATCAGGTCTCAAGTCGCAGGCAAGACCGAAATAGTGGTCCAGCAGAGGGAGATTTCCTTTGTTCCCCTTAAAATATTTCATTCACCCCTTGGCTGGTACATTGTGTTATTGCCACATATCTATGTTTATCTTTTTAGATATACTTGTATGTTGTGCATTAACATTCTGTAGAAGAAAAATAAATGTCCTACATGTGGCTGGTCGTTTTTACATCACATGCTTCAAAGCATACGTCAGGATGTCTCAGGTAAAAACAATAAACCGATTCAACGGCTATGTTTTGCTCTGCAGCTGCCAGTAAGCCTTGGCCGACAAAGACAGGGAGGATGAGCAGAGTGGCTCTCTGACTGACAAGCCCAGACATCCACCCTTGTTTTCATTTCTGGAGGCCCAGTGTTATTGCCAGTTAGACCTCATGCAGAGGGAACACGAGGGAGAGGCCTAATGGCAGGCCGCAGAGTCAGGGTCTCTTGCGTCTGGCGTGGTGGCTCTCCCTCCCTCTCCCCTCAGGACGCCTTTGTTGTGTGGGTGGGGTAGATTCACGTTCGCAGCTTGAGGATGACTGTGGCCAGGATGAGGAAGAAGGTGTTCCAGCCCAAAGTGACGGCAAAGCCTCGCCACACCATCAGCCTTGACAGACCCCAACCTATCAGCAAAAATAAACCATACAGTAAGCACTGGACATAACAGTACAAACAAACATTCATGCATACACACATACATACATGCATACATACGACTTCTGTATTCTGTATAAGTAACTGCTTAATTCAGGAGAGTACTCAAAGACCCATGGCTGGTGGAACAGGTGATTGATTTTTTTATATAAACAACCCACAGTACCAGGAAAGTAGTTAATGAGAAAGGAGGCACCACGAAGGAACTGGATATGAGCCTTTTGTTTTGTTGAGGCTCATGTTCTCTCTGTCCACCTCTCATACTTCCCTGAGCGACCGCCGATTCGCTGACTAGCCTACAGCCTACACACACACACACACCAATATGTGAATGGGTTTTTTCCTTCTTTAACACAGGCCTCCTGTCTGCTTCACGTAGCCTCTCGCCTCCAATCACATAGTGGACCAAGGGGGACACCGTGGCTCAGGCTCCAGTAGATAAGTAGGCTTGAAACGTTCTGGTGCTTTTAAAAAAATATGATCCCAGGGAGCACACAGACGGCTGCTGAATAATTCAGAAGGCCGGGCCATGCACATGACCACCAGGCCCGCCGCTCTGGGATGGGCTGCGCCGGCGAGGACAGGAGCGGCGTGAAACATTCAGCAGGGATGAAAATGAGCTTGTTGTGTCTTTAGTGTCTCGGTGTACACACCACTGAACGAGAACAAATAAAATAAAATAAATAAAAAAATAAAATAAAATAAAAAAAAACAACAAAAACAAACAAAACAAACAAACAAAATAAATGAATTAGCTATCACCAGCAGCATGTTTCTTTCAGCCTAGCCCTTACTAGTCTTTGTGTGTAGCGATTCACACACGTAAAAAGCAGAACTCCTTTAATAACCATTCCCGCTGCTTTCCAGACTCAAACGTGCCATATGGCCCAACAGTCGGGCAACACTGGCAGCTGGAGGAGCGAAAGCCATGCCTATGGATAATGTATGTGCTGTGTAAAGCCTAAGTGATATACAATAACAACAGCAGCAGCAGCTACTAGGCCTGCCTGTGTTACATGACCTGGGCAATGAATTACATAAGAGAGGAAGTGGGTGCAGCAGGCTGGAGTGTCAGCCCTCATTAGGCCCGCCAGAGACATTTCCACATGCCTCTGCTTCTGTGTGTGTGACTGTCCGACCATGTGTGTGTGTGTGTGTGTGTGTGGTATGTGATTTCACCATGTGTAACAGAGCCCACATTTGTGGGTGTATCTCCGTGAGCCATGTATCCCCGTGAGCCTTTTAATACGGTTGTGTAAAGGCTCGGCGCGGAATGTATGAGTTGCCATAAACAAGCCCAAACAAACTCTTGCATTACCTGAGCATGTGTTGAATTTGTGCATTTCAAGCAATGCACTCTGTGTGTGTGTGTTTTGTGCATTTTGTAGCAGAGCTGTGTCTCACTGTGTACCAACAGCAATTACCGCGTCTGCACATGTGTAAGCATGTGTCTCTAGGTATGTGTAATGGGTAATGTGACACTTTGCATGTTTTTGCATGGTGCTACTGTGTGTGTGCATGTATATTGGTATGTATGTATGTGTGTGTGTGTGTGTGTGTGTGTGTGTGTGTGTGTGTGTGTGTGTCTTTATCCTGCCTTTATCCTGATTAGACACCAGAATGACAGGAAACAAGGGAGAGAGATAAGAAAAGATCCAAACATTGTGTGTGTTTTCAGCACTTTCATGTTACAAAGACAGTTACTGTATTAGGTCTGGCAGTATTAAGATTCAGTGCAACAGAAGACATCAGGTGCAGACAGAGCTGAACTGCAGAGTTTTTATGTTTATGTGCATGTCTATGGGTGTACCTGTGTATATATATATATGTGTCTGGGTTTATAATGTGTGTCTCTGAGTGTACATGTGTAAGTGTGTGTGTTTGTGTTTATACGCGTGTCTGAGTTTATGTGCTTATATGAGTGTACATGTGTATGTGTGTGTGTCTGGGTTTATGTGTACAGTATGTGTGTGGGTGTATTGTGTATGTGTGTGTGGGTGTCTGTGTGTACAGTATGTGTGTGTCTATGAGTGTACATGTGTATGTGTGTGTGTCTGTGTCTGTGTTTATGCACATGCCTATGCATGTATGTGTGTATGTGTGTGTGTCTGTGTTTATATGTGTGTCTATGTGTGTACAGGTGTATGTGTGTGTCTATAGGTATATATGTGTTTGTGTGTGTCTGTGTTTATATGTGCGTCTATGTGTGTACAGGTGTATGTGTGTGTGCCTATGTGTGTGTGTGTGTGTGTCTAGTTCACCTCTGTACATGATGCAGCGCAGGGCCTCTGAAGCGTAGGTCTGAGGCAGGGCCAGACTGAGGTAGCGCAGGGGGTAGGGGATGCACTCCACCGGCCAGATTACTCCTGAGGGGCCACAAACAGGAGAAACACATCCGCATCAACAACAGGCCCAGTCAGCTAATCAATACACTTCCAAGAGTACTGCGTGTGCATGTGTGTGCATGTGTGTGCATGTGTGTGTGTATGTGAGATATACTGTAAATCAATCAAAACACGAACAGGTGTGTATTTGTATGTGTGTGTGATATTGTGTGTTTGGTGTGTGTAAATGTCATTTGCACATGTATGTGTTTGCATGGCTTTCAGCAAATGTGATTTTGGGTTTGATTGAGCCGAGCATAGTCTCTGGATTAATCAGGCGTGAGTGGGGTCAGGGTCTCATTAACGGCTGATGGCTTCCTTTTCCGCTCCGGCCCAATGACCCTCCCTGTTCAGAGCACATTGTTCGTCCTCGGTCTCGGCCTTTGGGGTACACCACTCTTCCCCTCCTCCCTCTTCCGCTCTCAGCCCTCATATCTCAACTGAGCTATCATATGACAGTGAAGTCATGCCCACAGCCCTCCCGCTCTCTCTCTCCCTTACTCCCTCTCTCCCTTCTCTCTCTCTGGGTGATCTGAGTACACTCAGCAGACTCCCGGGCTGGTTTGCTGGACCTCTGCTGCACTGCCAACAGTGGCTGTATTTGTGTGTGACTCACCGCTGATGATGAGATTGGGGTAGAAGATGCCCAGAGCGGCCTGGTTGGCAGACTGCTCGTCGTCGATGGCTGACGAGATGACGAGTCCGAAGGAGATCCCCGTCACCCCTTGCAGAACAATTAATGAGATGACCAGGGCCAGAGAACCCTCATTCGGAATCTATAGGATGGGATAGAACCAGAAAAAAATGGAACTAAGGCAAAAGGTTTATTTACAGAGAATTTTCAAAAAACCCAAAGCAAAATGCTATACAATTAGTGATTGTCAACCGAAATATTAAAAGCAAGACATAAAGAGGATAAAAAAGAAGGGAAGAAAGAAAAAAGAATGAGAACAATATACAGAGAAACTGAGAAAGAGAGAGAGAGAGAGAGAAGAAAGGGAGAAAGAGAGAGAAAGGGAGAGAGAGCGATGTTGTAAATGTTATGGTTGCTGGCATGAGCTGAATGGGGTTGAGTCCAGTGAGATCACCGGTGACTTTTAGTGGCGCTCCATCTTAATTTGGGTGCGTATAAATCTCTCTTACACTTGAAAGCCACATACCAGCAGGCCATTAAGAACATATATATCCACAGGCGGCCACATTCCAAGTGTCTCTCCAAGGGCATATATAGTGTTGAAACACATCTTATGTGTTGGTAACAAGGCTGTGCACTGCGTGTGTGAGTGTGTGTGTGTGTGTGTGTGTGAGTCTGTGTGTGTGTGTGTGTGTGTTCACACGTGCCTGCAGGAGATGTGCGTGCTGATGTTTAGTGTCTCGGTGACAGTTCCTCTCGGGCAGCTGCTATTCCAGAGGCAGGCAGGCCCACAAATTCACACTGCCACTCACTCACATGCACTCACACACACACACACACACACACACACACACACACACACACTGCCCTGAAAATAGCCCTGGACTGGCCCTTGTGTGCTGCGTGGTTACAGCAATAGCAACTGTCGCCGTGGCGATTGGATTCTGATCCCTCGGTTGCCATAGACTCTTTTGGCGCTCGCACAAGGCAGATTTTTAATGCGCCGGTGCATCTTGTCTTTGTGCATTCTGCCCAAGTGATGTTCCGCTCCGGAACCTCCCATCCCCTGCACCTCAGTTATAAGGCTAATGTCAGCGTCGCTCGGGACGCTGCCATGTGCTTATTGAGAATCAATGCCGCCGGCTCCCCGACCTTCCATTTGTTGGTCTGTCTGTCCTCACGCTGACCCCTGGGGCTGGGGGGTGGGGGGTGGAAGGGCACACACTGTCTGGATGCAGAATCATCACATTATCCAGCAGGGCCTCACAGCCTCTAAAATAAACACCCCCGGCACAACCACATATGGCTACACAAGCATGATTATGGGTGAGAGACACAGGGAGACAGAGAGAGAGAGAGAGAGAGAGAGAGCGCTCAAGTGAAAAAGAGAAGAGGAGAGACAGAAAGAGAGATAATGTGTGAGAGAGAACGAAAGAGAGAGAGAGTGAGAGACAATGAAAGAGAGAGAGTGAGAGGGAAACTGAGAGAATTAATTAAAGGTTTGAAATACACAGACAAACATGCACAGACATGTGAACAAAAGCAGCAGAAACAAACAGAAAACACTGGCACAGCACACACACACACCCTGCACACATGTGAGGGGAACTGAACCAATAGCGAGGTGATGCACACACACACACACCCCAGCTACAGTGGCATGTGGGGAGCAGTGAGGGCTTACAGCAGCCGCTTTGCTCAAGTTGACTTTAGCAGTGGCCTGCTGGTCGGGACTGAACTCACACTCTTTCTGTTACAAGCCCAAAGCCTTAAAGGAGAAGTCAGGTGTGATTTGGACCTGGATTGTACTGGAAGATGTTACCGAGTACATACATATATCCAATGCCCACCTCCGTTCACCCCCAGCATTCTGCATTAAACTGTTCATAGCCGAAGCTTTCATTAACCTTTTCATTAACACTGCTAGCTATAGGGGCACAGCTTAGTCTATGAAGATAAATTGCTTTTTATACACCATTAACAAGGTTCAAAATAACTCCACACTTCATTGGTAGAC
>JAGFZM010001874.1:505349-533659 GCA_017657215.1 Limnothrissa miodon
ACACACACACACACACACACACACACACAGTGTGTTTGATGCCTTCTACAGTATGTTTAGTGTGTTGCACGCACCAGTGAGTTGTGCTGTTTCATCACAGTCTCAGGTGGTGCTTCAGCTAGAAGTTTTCCACCTCGCATAAGACCTACCTACAGAGAGAAGAGAGAAAAAGAGAAAGTGAGAGAGAGATACAGAAATAAAGTATAATAGCTTTTGTAGCTAAAGACGAAAACAGAATCGGCCATAACACACATAAATACACATAAGACCTACCTACAGATAGAAGAGAGAGAAAGGGAAAGCAAAAGAGAGAGAGACAAAGAAAGAAAGAGCGAGAGAGAGTGAGAGAGAAAGACAAAGAGAGAGAGAGAGAGAGAGAGAGAGAGAGAGAGAGAGAGAGAGAGAGAGAGAGAGAGGATGCACCTGATATCCACCATCCACATAGCACATAAAATCCACAAGTGGCTACTCAAGAACACAAGTGTACAAACACTCAGTATTATAGCTTTCATAGCCCCTTTCAGGATTCAAGGAAGTTACTTAATGATGAAAACAGAATCAGCCACCTAAATACACAGACACACAGGCAAAAATGTTTCCAGGAAAAAACATTAAAAGATATACACATGTGCACCTACAAATATACACACATGCACTAAAAATGAATTCTGTCCACTTCCCAAATGGCAGGTATTGAACGTGTCTGTACGTGTGATACAATCAGAAAACAAAGTCGCAGTTTTATCTGGGGACAAATCTATTCACAAAATTACACAGAGAACACATGTTCCAGCTGTGCATTAGATCACGGAACACCTGAGAGACAGAACATTCAGGCTTGGTGCTGAAAGGCACGTGTGACTGGCTACAGGGCCATCTGTATAAATCCCTGAGGAGCTCTATGTGAGGTCTGGCAAGTAAAAACATTTCTCCTGTCTGTGTGTCATGGTGGCTTTTATCATTGTGAAGGTGGTAGGTTTTTATGATGGATGCCGTCATTTGTCAGAATGTAGCGGAAGCAAAGAGGCCCGAGACGAGATGAGTTCTCCCCTCCTGTTCTTGCACACTACTTTCAAAGGGGTCCACCACCTCACCAACAACAGAACTGTAATCATCAGTTCATGCCTTTGGGTGTGTTCTCCCCCCCCCAAATAAATTAACGACTGTCATTAAGTTACTGTCAAAACACCTCCTGAAGCCTTGCCAGTTTCAGTTGAGGGGGTGTAAGTGGCCGGATCACCTGTCTGCTGGTGACGACTCAGAAATTATTGCAGAGACACCCCCTGGGAACACAAAGCCCATGCTATGAAGCTTGCGTCAAACAACATCTGCGTCACTCTCAAACAAGTACTACAGACACACACAGCTCCAAACAAATAAATAGAGCACTCTGGCCACGCGTTATGAAACAAGCACAGCCGCAAAAGTTCATTTGGCACGGTGGTTTTTGGCCACCTTGAAAATGTGATTATTCCTAATCTGGGGATCCTGTAACAGCCTTTAGAATAATGGCAAGAAATTACCAAAACCTCCAGAGCAAAGACTCAAGATTATCGGCATGCAGCTCAAGGAAGCTGAAGATTATGCTGAGAATTTGACCCACATACATTTTTCACCCTAAGAAAACACACCAAGCTCATTAAATATAACGTACTATATGTGTAATTCATTCACTCTCATTCTATTGTCTATGGTTTCGTTTTTATATCTGAGCCAAAACATGCACCTGATCAAGACCTATGACTCAACTCACGCACGAGTAGGATGCACCTGGTCATGTGTAGTCTCTTTCTGAGAAACAAATCACATGGTCCTTCTCCCATTTATTACAACATGCCAAAACCAAACAGAATTGGGGAATGTCTTTCACCCTTTGAAAAGATGACGATGGCTGCAGGCCAGTTTTGTGTCGTGTTGCGCAGTGTTGCGCCGACTCTGATCTCTGGGAAATGGACCGACTGAAGAGGCCTCAGAGCAGGTGCAGCTATTTGGCACCAGATAAAGCATAAAAATGAACTGAAAATTTCAACACTGCAACTTGATAGATGGAGCGTTTTTAATTCATGAATATCTGCCTGACCGAAACCTCAGTTGTCAAAAAGAAAAGCTTTGTCCGTGCAGTAGAAGTAGCAGTAGTAGCTGCTACCTGCTGAAGCAGCTGAATAGCTCTTTAGCTTATTTTAAAAAGGGACAGAATTTGCTAGATGTGAGACTTACTGTGGTGGCCTGCCTGGCCTCCTCAATGTAATGTGTGGTGATGATGACGGACACCTGCCCTCCCTGTACAATGTCTACAAGATGCTGCCAAATCCTAGAGAAAGAAAAAATATTATTAATTGTCTTTTGACCTTGCTGTATTACACAGCACAATACTGCGTTGGCAATGTTACAGTTAAGTTAATATGTTACAGCCATGCCAATAAAGCTCATTGAAGTGAATTGAGAGAGAGAGAGAGAGAGAGAGAGAGAGAGAGAGAGAAATTGAATTGAATTGAATTGAATTTAAATCAGAGAGAGAGAGGCGTGTGGAGATTAACACTTGGACTTTACTACTCAAACAACAAACATGGATTGGCCAAGACAATACTGTTGGCTGTTTTGGAGGGTTTGTTGTAACAGGATTAGTCAAGAAAGCCAGACGCGTTATTCCAGTGGGCAGAGTCTTGAATAAGGCTCCCGTCACACCACCTCAGACAAGAGTAACTGTGA
This sequence comes from Limnothrissa miodon, assembly GCA_017657215.1. Taxonomy (NCBI): domain Eukaryota; kingdom Metazoa; phylum Chordata; class Actinopteri; order Clupeiformes; family Clupeidae; genus Limnothrissa; species Limnothrissa miodon. The sequence goes on from JAGFZM010001874.1 coordinate 508,059, forward strand.
CCTTGCTGCCTTATAGGAGACTTCATACTGATTCAGGCATTCTAGAAGTATTGTTATGAAAATCCATACTCCAAACTCCATGAAGCCCATTCAATGCTGCCTACTATAAATACGTGATTGTGCAGAAAAAGCTACAATCAAATTAGTGTGAGACGTTGTCACGCTATTTCCACCCCGGTCTCTGTGGTTACAAAGTTCCAGGTTTATTTGAACTTCTAGTAATCTTTGGTGATCATTAATATCATGTCAAAATCCAAGTAGGATGTGTGAGAGAGTGAATATTCTATGTCAACTAGGGCATGGTGACATTTTTGTACTGATACGATATGATAGTCATATGCGTTATATGTGGGATATGGCGCCACATAGGCTACTTTCCTATCTGCAATTCATGGCCCTGTGTATTGAGCCGTATGCCTGATGCCAGGGCAGAGGTGAGAGAGAGAGAGAGAGAGAGAGGTGCAGTGACAGGCTCACAGATGCTCAAAAGAATGGGTATGTGTGTAGAGCTGTAGGAGAGAGAGAGAGTGAACGTATGGCACTCTTTTTCTCTCTCTGTCCCTCTCTGTCTCCATCTATCACTCACTCACTTACTCGCTCTAGTTTCTTATCATCTGTCTTCTGTCATTCCTTCACTCTATCTGTCATCAAAGCGTCATCAGATTTGTGTCTGTGTATATGTCTATATGTGTGTGAATGTATGTTTGTTTTTATTTGTGTGTGTGTGTGTGTGTGTGTGTGTGTGTGAATGTGCACACGCATGTGCATGTGAATGTGTGTGTGTGTGTGTGTGTGACTACAGTGTATTGAGTACAGGTGTCTGTATGCTCACTTTGCCCTCAGGACTGGATCCACTCCCACCGTGGGCTCGTCCAGAATCAACAGACGGGGATTCTGTAGAAGTGCTGCTCCGAGAGACACTCTTCTCCTCTGCCCCCCACTAACAAATACAAAACATAAACAAACACTTTTTTTAAATAAATGTAAAATAACATATTGCTTGATATGTAAAAAAAACATATTAGCTAGCTAGTTAGCTAGTATTAGCTGCTGAAAAGTTTAGTGTCTGACACCTGCCAGCAAAACAGCTCCACATCATTATCATCCAACTGTCAGTAGCAGACGCACTAGCATCCCCCACACTGATAGTGTGTTCTAAGATGTTACTTTCGGCTGACATTGCAACATATTTGCAGGCATTGGTGAGGCTCTAGCTGACTGGTAGAGCAACTGTGACCTGACTGGATGCTTTACAAAGAACCTGATTGACTACTTGGCTAAAAAAACACATGCAGTGTCTTTAGTCGGTTAGAGTTTTCATGCCTGGGATTTCTTTATTCCTTTCAGTAATTGAAATGCCTTGGAAATATGTGACGTTGGTTTGACAATGAATACATCCTGGAAAAACAACAGAATAACTAGGGATAAACTGTCTGTAAACTAGCATAAACTAGTTTTGCCTTGTAACTTCCATCACGTTCATCAACGTCCATCAGAACTAGACAATAGATACAATCCAGACCCATCACCCACTTAAAAGGGCTATTCCTGATAGTGAAAAACCTAATTTGAACTTCAAATTCAGACAAATTAAACTTGAAGTACTAAACTATATTTTCCTATCTTGGTCTAAATTCATGTAGAATATGTTATTGAATTTAATCCCATCCCATGTATGAAAATGAATGTGCATAGAGTGTGCATGCATATACTGTATGTATGTGGTCCCATATCTTGACATGAGTACATTAATAGCAAATACATTGCTATGTGTGTATTTGTAATTATCTAAATGAAAACAAATTCACTGTATCCGTCAATACCTGGAGAGTTTAGTTTGTGAACTACTAGTAGAAAAAAGTGGTTAAAAATGCACCTGTCTGACTAAACAAATAAGGTAAGACACAAAACACCTTGTTGTTCAACAAGCTCTCATGTGATTCTGACATCACTGACCCATCATGAGAGTGTAAACTGAACTGAGATGAATGGGGACAGGGAACTCTTAGTCTTCTGAACATGCTGTGTAGTTAGATCAGAAGATCAGATCAGAAGAAGATCAGAATCTTTATTTGCAATTATTCAACAAGTTGAACAACGAAATTTGAAAGTGACCACTAACAGTGCTGGTATAAAAATAAAAGATAAGAGATAAAACCTAAATATTTTAGGGACTATTGTCTGTCTCTTCAACAACTGGATATTTGTTTCTGCTTGAATGAGTTGAATTTTGATGATCTCTTGTAAACCTTAATTTATCAAATATACAGTACATCACACCTTGCTTTGCTTCAAACAATCCTAAAACTAGCTAAGCAGAGATTAATGATTGGAAATGTGTCATGTTTTGTCATACACTAAGTGAGGTAGTTTTGTTTCTGATCAGGGAAACATGGAAGGGTATAGTGTAAAACATAAAAAAACTCAACTACAAAAAAATAAAAATACAAAAAAAAAAAAAAAAATCTAGACAAACTCATTAAACCGGAGTTTGACTTCCTGCACTGGCTAAGTCATGGGACTAAGGGGGGGCTAATCTGGCCGAGAACACAAACTTTGTCTGAGGCACAGAAATGGAACATTCTACAGGAGGTCATGTGACCGTGCGAACGGTGAGGCCCCTTACACTGAGTACGGATGCCTGGAAAGGTGCCAGCAGGGAAGCAAAGAGAGAGAGAGAGAGAGAGAGAGAGAGAGAGAGAGAGAGAGAGAGAGAGAGAGAAAAGGATGGAAAGAGAAATACGGACTTGTGGAGCACTGTGTGTCTATGTACTGTGAGGCCCTCTGGTTTTGGCCATAATGAAGCAACTGTTGACAGCAGCAATTAGCTAAACAAGCAAACTGGGTCACACTCATAGCTTCTGCTCTCATTCGCTTGATTTTGGGGCCTCCATGCTTTTTATTGCAACCATAACACACATGACATATCATGAATGCATAATACAGCGGTATAATTGAGCTCCGATTAGATCACATCAAATGCACTGGCACATGTACAACTGGATTTTGTTTGTTTCGGACAAAAAAACAGAAGACATATACAAAATTCCAGAAATGCCACTAAGCTAAAGAAAACAAACAATCAAACAAACCTAAACAATAACGAGCGTCCCGCACTCCTTTCCCACAAACACCCTCAACACTGCGTCCAAAAGGACACCTCGCAGAGTAAATGAACCATTTCATATGTCCTACAAAATCCTCTATCACAGAACAGAGCTGAACAGTCTGAAACCATCACTGAAATGTCACCTCCATTCAAACACTGAGGCAGGTGAAGCGCAAGTACCTCAGATTTCGGACCAGGCTGCTTTTTTGTGGCAGGTCCAGGAAATCTATGAGGAAGTCCATTCGGGCCTGTGTCTCATTTGAGGTGAGCCCGTGTATCCGGCCGAAGAACCATAGAGTATCGCTGATGGTGAATTCACTGTACAAGGCAATGTCCTGGAACCAATCAAGAACACAAACAGCACTTCAGAAAACTGTAGTTACATCATCATACAAGTCTCATAAATCTGGCAAATTTGTATTATGTTCAATTGGAGCTGTGTCTTAGCATCTTATGTCAGCATTCATTTAGTTAGACTGACTGAGACAACTGTAACAGATTCTATTTGTGCCTTTGTGCTGACCCGTTTATGTTCGCCCTCTGCTCCACTAATACTGATACAAGCCTCCAGGGGATATCACATTACAAACTTCGTCTAGTTTTAATGGCTTATGGGCTTCCTACTTGAACAGTGCTCGGTGGTAATCTGATTACATTGGTAATGTCATTCAGCATCCATTTGATTAGATTGCGTGTGCACTGCGAGTGGGGGTGACTGCCACGTCTGACGCAGCTGGACTTGACTCACCTGGGGCATGTATCCAACCATCTTCCCTGGGACCTCGTGGCCAGGGAAGGCTGGGGGTTTCCCCAAAACCGTGATGTGGCCCCGCGAGATTTTGAGGGTTCCCACGATGCATTTCAGCAGAGTGGTCTTCCCACAACCACTGGGTCCCAGCAGGCCATAACTGTTTCGGGAGCATGGGAGCATAGAACATTAGATATCATATTCAACAACATAGAGTAGAAACGTGGCTTTAGAGTGCACATTTCTTTTCAGTTTTTATGTAGCCTGGCTTCCACGACTATAAAGCTCATAGGAGCTTAGTCTGGCCAAGCTACCGTACTACCTGACTTCTGGGAGGCAGGTTTAACCTGCGTCCATCAGATGCCTCTGTATACTACTTGACGAATCTGCAACCAATCAGACCACTCATTCCAATGACGTATGCGTAAGCTCGTTGCTCATTGGTTCCCACTTTTTTGGGAAACAGAAATGCTCTATAACGGCAGCTTGGTCGGACTGACTTTGCTCGTGAAATCGAATGTAGCGCCACAGGAAGTATGGGCGGGCCCATGCTTTTTTTTTGTACAGTACAGTGAAAACAAACAGGGTGACACAGGTAAAGAGCACCTGTATCAACTAAAGATACAATCAGGCTTGGATAACCCATCTTAACAGGCAGAATGATAACCATACATACTTTAGAAAATACAATAAACTAATCTTTTTCCTGGGCAAACACAGATATTCCACATATGCCTCTGTATGCATTTAAAGTTAGATAAACACACTTCTTTTTTTCAACATTTTTTTTTGAGGAAACATTTTTAAAAGGAGCCATTCAAAGAAGCACCTGCTGGGACGCATTCAACACAACAGCCTTTACCTCAACAGAGAAGCACTCGAACACTGTGAGGGATCTGAAGTTATGCTCAGTAGGCTACAGTATCACCACAAAAGAGACAAAGAAATTGGAGTGGAATGTGGTAGGCAGGGATAAGCATGCAGGTCTCAAACTGTGGAAGAGACTGTCACACAGGTCCAGAATATGACAGAAGTGTTTGGGCTCAAAGGGTAAAATGAAGTAGTAGGTTACTGATGGACTGAAGTCACACAGGGAGGCTGGAGCTTGGGTGGTCAAGGACTACTACATTTACATTTTACATTTATGCATTTAGCAGACGCTTTTATCCAAAGCGACTTACAGAACGAGGATAACAATCAAGCTACATAGCAGAAACCTTAAGGAGCATAGTGCTAGGGGATAGTGCTTCAGTTCATTTTAGTGCTAGGATAGAAGATGTTCTCTGAATAGCTGGGTCTTTAAGAGCTTTTTGAAGGCCTCCAGAGATGGCCCTGTTCTGATTGTTTTTGGTAGGTCATTCCACCAGCGTGGGACGACACATGAGAAGAGTCTGGATTGCCTTGGGCGAGGTGCTGGGACTGCCAGTCGACAGTCATTGGAGGACCGGAGTTGTCGGGGGGTAGCCTGAGCTTTTATGAGAGCGCTTAGATAAAAAGGGGCAGATCCTCTAAGCACTTTGTAAGTCAGCATCAGTGATTTGAATTTGATGCGAGCCGCCAGAGGCAACCAGTGGAGCTCGATTAGCAGAGGGGTGACATGCGTCCTCTTTGGCTGATTGAAGATGAGACGCGCCGCAGCATTTTGGATCAACAGCAAAACAGTCTAATTTTTCGAGGATTTTTACAGACAATTCACCAACTTAATGTACACGTCCAAGAAATATAACAAATGTAAAAATAAAATAGAAAATAAATATTATGTTCCTGTTTAACAGAGATATAAAATGAAAAGTAATTTTGCCAATGGCTTTAGGAGGTTACGCATGGCCAAATAGCTTTCAAGAAAACAGCCAAGGTATGGTTCATGTAAATCCTAAACTTAGAAAGCCACTAAAACATGGGTGAACTAAAACAAAGTCCTCAAAGAAGGTGAGATAGCCATTCAATTATAGTTGCCCAAGTTGCTACTCGGCTAAAATGGCAATTTCAATATATAGCCTAAATATAAGGCTTGCAAAATTATGTGTTTAAGTTGAATTCTAATAAAGGAATACCAGACAAGATTGTGATTTCTTGTGTTCAGAGCTCTCTCTACCGTCCCAGATTCAAGGATTCAAGGAGTTTATTTGTCACATACATGAGTCACTAACGCAAAACATGCAGTGAAATTGCATTGAAGAGAAGATGGATAAAGGGAAGAAGAAAACAAAATAAATAGCCATTGCCATGGCCATTGCCATTGCCAGGACTCAGGATCCATGTAGAAGGCGAGCTGAGATGACTTTGAGGTCGTGGATTCGCAGTTGAAGTCGGGACACAGGAGCGACACCAAGTAGGGGATGACATCGCGTCGGAGACCACTGGACAGCAGCCGATCTGCAGGCAGCGCCGCCCTCCTCCAAACACGGCCCTCCTGTGAGTTCCTGTCCTCCACTCCATAGGCAACCTCCGCAGCCCTCCACATCCAACACTCACGACGGGTCTCCGCCTGACCTCCTCCAAGCTCCGCAGACAAAGATGGCAGGGCAGACAGAGAAAACGACGGTCGGTCGGAACGCATCATTCAAAGTAAACACACTCACTTCGCAAAAAAAAAAAATCCAAAACCAACAAGCTCCTCCAAACTCACAGAGACTCCGCCGAACCAAACAAATTGACATTCAAGGCCCCCTGTAGGCTACAGTACAGTGCCAGAAATGAAAAAGAAAAACATAAAAAGCCCAGAGGGTGAAAAATAAAGCGGAGGTACGGCTAACTGCAGCCATCGTACAGCGCCATCACCATAGCAAGATGAAAAATAAATAAATAAATATATTCAGTAGTTCACATAATGCAAGTGTAATAACCATAGAATTTACACCAAGAGCCATTTAATCAACAAAATGACTATGAAACTGGTAAATAAACCTAAGAATGTTGCCTGTTGTGTATTTATCATCAGAGAGCAATAGCCTACTTCATTCTACGGAAGTCTGAGAAGTAACATGAAGCAGAATAAAGAATGGATCATGTTACTTTACTGACCTTTCCAAAGTTGTGCAGGGATTATCAGATACATTTATACACACACTCTGAAAGGAGCATGTAGTTTACATAGCCTGATGAATGGAGCTGAAGATGTTTTCATTTGCAGATAGAATCTGTGTGAAACACTTAGGCAACCAAGATACTATCAGAGAACTATCAGATAAACGAACTGCACACGTCAGAAACTGTCAATCATATAGGCTAAGATTCTTTAGAGGTAGCCTAACAACCAAATGATCATATTTTCAATCATTATAAGGACCCAGATACAGAGTTTAAAAACACAAATGCTTCACTCACATCTGTCCTTGCGGCACAGTCAGGTTGAGACTGCTCAGCACTTTCAGTTTACCATACGATCGACACACATCCCTACATCTGATGGCGGCACCTTCTATTCCCGGAGACGCGGGGGCCTCCAGATCGCTCCTCATGTTTTCCTCTCTATGCTGCAAGGCCAGGGGAAGGAGAGAAATACAGAGGTTGAGAAGGGCTACAGAGAGAAAGAAAGAGAGAGAGAGAGAGAGAGAGAGAGAGAGAGAGAGAGACGAGTGATCAGGCAGCTTTCTAAGGTCACCTGCATGCACCTCCTGACTGTGTAGCTATTCTAGACAGGAAGCATACCGTGGGTCCATCTGGGAGACATTTTCTATTCATTCGTATAGATGGAATTAAAGTATTTCATTTTTCTGTAAGCCTACGTGCTACACGTCCTTAGAGGTCTAGTTTGGCGAGCTACAAGTTTCAGATCGTTGCTTGAGCTATTTAGGTCATATGGACCATAATCTTTAATCTCGCTCTTCTAAGCTTTCCCCGATTTCTTTGAACGTCAGTTATTTAATCTTGAATCTTTAATTTCGAATGGATTTAAATTAAGATGATATAGTGAGGAGTGAACTGTATGGGCAATGGAATTTTGTACACAAGGCTTCCGATTAATGGAGCTCAAAGATTTATGTCTTTGCTAACAAAAAAAGTTGGCATTCTAGACTATTTTCTATTGTCAAAGAAATGAGACTTCATAACTTGAATCAAAGTTAAATCAGGAAACCGTGCATACTTCAAAGATATGTATTTTATGAATAAATGATACAACTCTTTAACAAAATAGTCTATTGGAGTCTTGAGACTATACTCCGAAACGACAATATTATTCAAACCTATTCTGCCAGCGAGCATTCATGTCTCTGGAAACGGACCATGTCTCTGAAAACCTTCATAAACGTACAAAAGTGGACAAATAGCCTACTCAGCATAATAGAAAAGGTTTATCTTTGCACGTTGCTAAAGCAGTTGCATGTCTTAAATGCACACGAATATCCTTAAGAAAATGACGTGATAGTCTACAATCCATAACTAACAGTAATGAATCGCCTATCAGCCAACTTTGCATTTCAGTGAATAGGTAAACACGTCTTTAATCTTACCAGTGGACTCGACGCGTTCCTCAATAAAGTTACGATGATTAAAAATGGCTTTTAGAAAAGTCCAGCTGTCCAAGCCTGTGCTAAATCCACCAGTATTACTTTCTCAGGGACAAAACAGACGCAGCTGCTGTGACCACCTTCAACCACGGAAGCAGCAGCGAGATGCGCAGCATTTATGAATGCCGAACCCGGCCTCTAGATCTCAGCGACACCATTTCTCTTTTTCAAAAGCAATGCGTCATTGGTGTCTGTCCAATCCCTTGTCAGAGCTTAATCTCTCCGTGCCCGTCAAGTCAACACGAATGTGCTTTAAATCGAGGATTATGACAGCTGGAATACACTCTTTTGATTATAGGTTCGTAGGTAACGTTACAGCAGATTACCCAGCGGGCAGATTTCACATACGCTCTCAGCAAATCACGACAGCAAAATGACTTTAAATGAATCATTCCATCAAATGGTCAGGTATTGTGCATTAAGACCAATACATCAGATTACCCTCTCCTGCATCGCTGTGCTTTCATGGGGTGAATTAAGCGCCTCTTCATCAGGTCCATCCCCGGCCATGGTGCTAGCACAGGATATCTATGCAAAGCGGCAGTGGGGACCGCATCCTCCGCGCAGATGCGCGCTCTTTAACACATTCGGTGCCATTCACTCAGAGACTCTTAGCAACAAAAATCAGTATCAGTCCGTTTAATTTCCTAGTTTTTTCAACATGTGACAATATATATATATTTTTTTTTTAGCTTTACATCAATAAGTATTTTTTTTTTATTGATAAGACGGTGAAAGAATGGCCCCATACTGTACACATTCCCCTTTTAATAAAAGAAATGGGGATCAAATTTCCTAACTAAATATAAATTCATTTAATGTTATTCTAAACAACATAGATAAACCATGACCACAAAAACTGAGGATTCTTCTTAGTAGTGCAACATATTGTTGACAAAGAAAATGCACTTTATAGGTTTGGTTTGAACGTGTATCTGTTACATTTACACAATTTAAATATTAAAATATTGAAATTCCTTGGAAGATTTTGTCACTGTTGAACACAAACTTGGTTGCACGGAAAGAGGATTTTTTTTTTTTCATTTTGAACTGCATCCACTCTTTATCTCTTGGAGATAAAATGCAATCACCTGCGCAGTTCCCAATTCTGTTGTCCTATGCCATACTTAGATAGGTTATTGCACAACAAAGCCCATCTCACCATAATCTACAGGGCAGTACCCTGGGCCTTACAGGAATAACAGTGAGATAAGCGTATGAAAGGAATAAAGAAAGAGAGCGAGAGAGAGGGAGAGTGTGTGGAAGAGAGAGAGAGAGAGACACACACACACACACACACACACACACAATATAAATGAAAGTAGTGAAGACATCAGTCTGTACACCTTATGGATGACTATAGTGATCTACAAATACGGTTACAACGACATTGCACCGATTTTTGTTATTTATATGATGAAGGTAGGCGATAGGATGCTACTCTCTAATACCACATAAAACATTACACATCAACAGTCTCTTTTAAGGCTTTAATGTGTTAAATACTAAAATACAGTCTCACACATTGGGTCCGGAAAGAGAGAAAAGATACGTCATGAAACCTAATAGGTTCTTCAAGTATAGAACAATTTCCATAGGAACTTCCCAGCAAGTTTGTTTTTTTTCCCTCACCTCTCCTTCTTACCTTCGACCCCCCTCACGCTCCTCTGTACAGGAGTGGAATGCACAATGGGTGGTCTAAAGCACCAGTGACCTTTAATTACATCCATTTTATCCATTGTATTATTGTGCAAAGTCCCTCTTAAGACATCCAGTGATACGACTAGAAACAAACAAATGTACAGGATATCAGAAAAAAGATGAAAAAAAAAAAAGACATGTTCCCTTCTTTACATACATGGATGGATTAGTCTGGTTCTTTCCAGTGGAAGAATCAGAGGCATGCCAAAAAAAGATAAATGAGAATCCAATAGAAAATGAAGAAAAAAAAAATTAGGAATGTTTTATACGGATATACAATTGTTTGATGAGGTGTTCAAATGCTTTGGATGAAGTTTTTTCTGATGAAGCCATTTCTTTCCGCCAAGCAACAGATTTGGAAAGATGATGGCCTTTCTACAGATAGAATCTCTAAGAGGATAAAAAAAAAACATGTCCAGAAGTACTGGATATCTCTCTGGGATATGTGAACCTCATTACACAAAGTTTTAAATTATTTGTGTACAGTCTGTTCTAAAAATGATTGATTGTATGTATGAGTTACATAAACAAGGACTAAAAGGGCTTTCAAAACTGGTTGTTATATTGCTCTCTACTAGATTATCTGTTACATTCTTGACTACTGAGAGAAAAATAGTCATATTAACAATAAATACACATTCAAAAATGACGTATATGATACATGACAGTCAAAACAGAAGAGATAAAATACTAAAATAACAAAACAAAGAAATTGGACAAACAAAAACAAGACGAGACCTAGAGCATGTGACCTAAAAAGGTCAATGTGTGAAAGGCAGCCCGGGAGGTCATGAGGGTGATTCTGGGGACTGCGGAACCAGGACGCTGGGGAACATGAGCACTTTGGCCCGCATGAAGGACAAGTCGGGGAGGCCACTTAGGACACGCGCCGCTTCTTCACTCAGATGTTCATCCTTTACGGGCTTCCTACTAACCACACACGCACAGGCACACAAACACAAACATGCACACACGAAAAACAGACATCCATCATTTTCATTCATGTATGTGGCAGAACACAGTGAGTCAGACACACAAACATATGGCTCATATTCTAACAAAAGCAATCATGCAGCAAACATGTAAAAAACCCTTACAGGGCTGCCCCAGACACTGCTTCTCAAAAATAACTCTTTCTGTGCCATCACTGCATGGAACAGACAGAGATCAAGAGACAAACATTTTTTTTTTCTACGTTTGAAGCAGGGAGAGAGGAACTAATGGTCCGAAGTGTCACAAGGTTTTACTAAGCAAAGGAGGAATCATGTCACCACAATCCAAAACAGCTGACACTAAATCTATCATTCAGACACAGAAGGACAAAGAGCACAGACAACTCCATGCACCAAACAAGTGCTGGGTTTATGCAGTCATAAAAATGACTTATATTACAACAGTGAGTTACATCATTGTTGTAATGGCCAATTTCACATGGCCTGATCTTCAAGACCAGACACAATAAAAAGTGCTTGCAAACGCCATGTTACATACAGTGCCATCTAGTGGACAGATTAATATTTGAACTAAAAAAAGGTTGAAAAACAATAAACAAGTAAGATCAAATATGTTGACATCTGTCAGTAGCCAAAATTGCTATATAGATTATTGCATTTGAAATCTGCTGCATCTTCTCATTGTATTTTCTGTACTTGCATTAAATAAATCTAAACCTATTAAATGTTATAACATTTACAGAGATAAAGACCCAAAATAATTCTAATAACTAATTAGGAATCAAGTTTGCCATACAGTATATTTCAAGACAATCTTAAGTTACCTGATCAATGAAACCATTACACATGATTCTTCGACTGATTTTTACTACTGTAGCAGCACTACTATTCCAAGTGTGTGTGTGTGTGTGTGTGTGTCCTGACCTGGTAGATGTGCTGTTTTGCTCTATAGTGGACATCAGACGTGTGAAGGCATCTGCAGCAGGCTTTCCTGCATTGTTGGTCTCCAGCGGGACTGTGGTCAGTTCATACAACTCCGGATCTACACCTGATTCCACAGAGAGCATGGTGGTATATAACGCACACTCAGCACTTGACATAATAGCAAATCACATTAAAAACAGTTTGTTTTGTACAAAAACAAAGTCAAAAGCATACTGAAAACAAGTGTGTGCATGAATTGCACATATGCATGCACAAACACACACACACACACACATGCACACACACAAAGATAGAGGTATCACTTGAACTTTAGAAACCATTTATTTGGGAGATAGAGGTGATCTAAAAACATGTAAAGGAGCAGAAAGACAAAGTATGAAAAGTGGAGAATGTAAAGAAAAGCAGAAATACTTACTAAACAAGAGGAGCATCCAGAGAAGAAGCAGGCAAGAAGGCAACCCAGAGAACCAGAGAGCACGCAAAGACAGTTCTGAATCTCTGACCACATTATGAATGGGGCTGGCCTATAGTTGTGGGATTCTGAATGAAGACTTTAAAAGACGTCGTCTTGATTTCAACTGATATTAAGAACACTGCATCACAGCAAACACAACGCAAACACCATGCAAACATAACTAGTTTGTCTCAGATGTTTGATGTGTCAGAATGAAACTAATGAATGTATGCTGTTTGAGAGCAAGGTTTTACTTCTTACATGTTACACCCTTGTCAATCTTTAGTGCAAAATAAAAAAACTTGGGTTTTATTCGGCGTTGTCAAAGCCTGAAGCTTGCAGAGAGCACTGATATTCATAGGGCCTAAACACAGTTGCGCAACAGGTTTAGCCAGGTGGTATTTTACTGTGATTCAGGAATGACTATGGGGATTAGGATTAGCCTGTTGAGGTTTAAGGTGAGTTTCGGTGCAGTCCAAGTCTGGAGGCCTGAGACCTTAACTACGTGCCTAGTAAGGCCAATGAGCTGTGTCAGATTGACTTCAGGCTACTAAAGAAAGCTAGTCCATTTACATTCATTTATTAACTTCCTGTCTGTGTTCAGGAATGCACCAAAATGCATAAAAAACAATGGGATTACGGTTGACTGCGTGCAGAAATGCAGGCACACAGCTAAGCTAAGGTATCTGTCTAAGAATGTGAGAGCAAGTCAAGGGCAATCCCTGCATGGCAGACAGGTTGGTTTAGAGGACAATGATGTGTACAAGCGCTTCTTTGTTTTTTTTTTTAGGCATTTGATTGCATGTGTACCCGTGTTTGTGTGTATAAGGTTGCGGAATATAATACGTTTTTCCAAGCATTTGTGTTCATATGTTTTGAGGTATTAGTGGGTATGTGGGTGAGTGTAAAGTTGAGGAACACAATGTGCACGGGTGGTCATGCGTTTCCGGACCTTTCTGTGTTTGTGTGCAATCACATTTTCCTAGGTGTTAGTGTTTTTGTGTGTGTGTGTGTGTGTGTGTGTGTATATATGTGTCTCTGTGTGTGTGTGCGTGTCTGTGTTTTGCATGCATGCGTGGTCTTGAGCATATGTGCTGACCTGCCGGAGGGGTGCTGCTGCCTGAGCTACTGTCCTCCACCGGCCCAAAGAAATCAAGGTTGAGCTCAGGCGCAGAGAGAGACTGAGGCTGAAGCGGAGCGGAGCCTGCGTGTGTGGGTGTATAGCGCACACACATATACAGACAGACACACACACACACACACACACAGACATGTGCGCACTCAGACACACACACACACAGAGACAATCATGCGCGGACATAGAGATGTGCACACACACAGACACACACACACACAGCGTACAGTACAGTACAACATACAGGGTTAGCATACAATGTTAGCTTAGCGTGTGTCCACCAGCAGAAGTGTGTAGGGGAGGAGAGTCACTGAGGCGACATAGACGTCACGATTAGCGATAGGCGGTTGGGGCAGAGGTGACAGGAAGGGGAAGAGTTCGCCAGACAGAGAAGTGTGTGTATATTTAGGAGGGCACGGAAAGAGAAGCACACTCCACAGCACAGAAGGCAGAAGGCCTTGGAAATGAGCAATGTTTACAAAGAGGTTCTGCTACCACTACAGAGGTGTTGTCAAAAGTGACACAGAGACTTGATAGTGTATGAGTTGAAGCAGTAGTCAGAGATTTAGATGGAATATAGAAAAGTTTAATTTTAAGACTGAGATTAGGGTGAGAAATAGAAAATCAACCCACAGCTACTACACACAGTGAAAGCTCTAGGCAGTTTTTGGTAGACACTGTTCTTGTTTAATCAGAACAATAAATAAACAAACAAACAAACCAGCAGGAGGATAAAGACAGCAGTGCAAGAAAACAGCAAAAAAGTGCAGTTTAAATGGAGGAGAAATACTGAAGGAGAGACAGATAAAGGGAAAGAGAGAGGAAGAGACAGACAGACAGAGGAACAGAAGATAGAAACTCACAGTTTTAGACTCGTCCTGAAATCACCTTATATGGCTTTCTCCAGTCACGACCTAACTAGTGCACTGGTTTTCAGAGCATGTAAACAAACGTAGCAACCTAGATCTGCTGTACAGTAGTCTTAAAGCCTCCACTGACCAAACACGCTTAACAGACAGGGGCAGCCAAAAGACTCCAGGGCCACAGTGGCTAAGGTCCAGCTGTTTTGGGTCTACCGCTGGGTGACCCAACTAACAGGCTAGTCTCACTTTATACCACCAGTACAGTTAACAAAGTTAACACACACAGTTGACACACACACACACACACCGTGTTGTAACGCCTTTTGAAGGCATGATAAAAACATAGCCAGGGATTCTGATTCAGAATCAGCCAGAAGGAGCCTTTATGTTGGGTATAGTAAATGTGCTGTAATCTGCACCGGTGACTGTAATCTGATGTTCTGCGGATCTCGTCAGTGCGCGTTTTGGAGAGACCACCTCCTCGGTGCCTTGTGCGACCGGGCATACATGGCCCAGTGAGGTAGTGTGCCTCTGAGCGGTCCACTGATTAAAAATAGATCATTACAGGGCAGCAGAAATAGGCAGGCAGGGAGGGAGGGAGGGAAGAAAAGAACTGGGTGGAAAACAAAATGGAGAGAGATGGAGAGCAGAGCCAAGAGATTTCACAGTGGCAGCCAGAGACTGGGATACTGTAGGAGGGAGGAGTGAAAAACACAAGACTACGACAGCCTGAGGGCTCTGCATAGAGGAAGAGAGAAGAGAGGAGCAAAGACATAGAAGGCAAAGAGACAGATAGATAGACAGACAGACAGACAGATAAATGTGTGTGTTTGTGTGTGTGTGTGTGTGTGTGTGAGAGAAAAAAATGTGTGTGTGAGTGTGTCTTTCTCTGTGTGTGTGTGTGTGTGTGTGAGGGTGTGTGTGTGAATGTGTGTGAGTGTTTAAGAGAGAGAGAGAAAAGAGAGGTTCCAATTTGAGAGGTAGCAATAGCAGAGAGAAAGAAGAGGGGCTGGGGAGGAAGAGGAGGAGAGAGAGAGAAATGGGGAAAAAAGTGCATCAGGAGTAGGAGCTCTGTCGGGTGTGGCGGCTTGTCTTAGCTCCCACCCTACATGAGGAGCCTCGGCGCAGAGACGTACCATCCGCTGGGGGTTTAAGGCCACTGCTGCTCCAGTCAGGCTGCACACTCGAAAGCGCCTCCTGTGGACACGTAGGGGATTTCATCATAACACTGGTCTGGTGCAATTAAGTTCACATTCACACTGCAGAAGTCCAATTTCAATTTTGTATTAAGATTTTGCGGATTGCATGTTTACAACTATGATTCTATGAGATTTTTTTTGTTGCTTTTTACACCATCATGACAGATTGAAACTTTGCCGCAAATCTGAATTTGTTCTATTTTAAATTATTGTACTATTTATTTTAAATATAAACACGACAGGATTGCAAAAAACAAACTTAAATGCAATTAAAACTAACAGTTGAACCTTTACATTAACCTGAACAGGTAGGCAAGGTGAGCTCTGCCATTCGTTGAACTAGGTTAGAGGTTATTTTCAGCATTAAAGATCATAAGATTGCATCCCATTTTTTAAAAGACAGTGCATTGCTATAGCCTCAAAGGAAGAAAAAATTGTACATTTTGAAATTGCTCCCCAAAGCTGTGGGAGCTTGTGCGTAAAGAGCCCAACCTGCTGCAGCGTGCTGCAATGTGTGGCTGGGCCTACTCTACCTGTGTGGGTTTGGACGTTGAGCCCGTGTCTGGAGCTCCTGGAGGGGCTTGTGCTGAAACAGCCACTGGGCCTGCAGCTGAGGAGGCTTTCACTGTATCTTTGGTGGGCTCTAGCATTCCCTGATAACAGAGAAAACACACAGGATCAACCAGAGAGAGAGAGAAAACACACAGGATCAACCAGAGAGAGAGAGAAAACACACAGGATCAGAGAGAGAGAGAAAACACACAGGATCAGAGAGAGAGAGAGAGAGAGAGAGTGCGAGAGAGAGAGAGAGAGCGCACGAGAGAGAGATAGAGAGATAGAGAGAGAAAGAGAGAATGTCTGTTTTATTGTCATATGTCAGCTTTGGCAACACTTCATGTCTGAGTCATGCCAATAAAGCTTCTTTGAATTTGAATTTGAGAGAGAGAGAGAGAGAGAGAGAGAGAGATAAACACAGATAATCATCTGAGATCAAAGAAATACCATGGATGTTTATTTTTGTATTGTCTGCACCCCAAACCAAATTCTCATTAAAAAAACCAACAACCTTAATAACACTTAATGACAACAATCATACATAGAGGTTACTCTACACCAGATCAGGTCAAATGTTATCAGCCTCTAATACTGCATATTGTTCAGTAACAACCACTGATCTCTAAAGAATATATTATTGTTTAGAGATCAGTGGTAACAACCAACTAAGCTGCTACTGTACCTGGGTAGCACGTAATATTTTTGGACACACCCCAGAAATACTCACCAGACCGGCAGCATAAGCAGGCACAAGTACTGGCCTTTTCTTCTGCCCAGAGAACACCTAAGACAAAACAAACACACAATCTGAGCTGAGTTCAGTCCAATTAGATACCAATCACTCATACAGGGTGTACAGAAACACACTTTGACTGATAGTTATGTAGTTATGTGTTACTCTCCAGTTACGGAGACGAAATACAGTAGTAACAGGATGGCATTAAGTTACACAGAACATGTTGATAAGGGAAAGACACAGAGATACAGCCAAGGAGAAGAGAGGAGAGGGACCACAAGACCCACTATGTTTCTGGTATCCATGGCCAGGCAGGAGAGCAGCTGTCTGTTGCTATGGGAACCGCCCCATAAGAACTTGAGGCCCAAGGCGCTGTGGATGTCCTGCAGGTGCCACCACATGTCCTGTGGTTCCCTAGGAAACCAGCCGAGATGACAGACTGTTAGAATGAGTTGAGGAGGGGGTGGGGGTAGAGGGTGGTTGGTGTAAGTGAGATTGAGAGCTATGGATGAGGACAAGGAGAAACACTGAAGTTTGAAGACAATCAAAAAAATCTGGATAGAATGTGGGAACAGAATTCCGCACAATGGCAATATTTTAATGCTACTCCAATCAAAGAGGTTCAGCTGGCTGAAATGGAGGAGGTTCTTTAAGAGTCTACAGACCGAACCATCCTTTATCCCCTTGAGGTCCTCTCAAATCTGTGTGTGTGTGTGTGTGTGTGTGTGTGTGTGAGAAAGAGAGAGAGAGAGTGTGTGTGTGTGTGTGTGTGTAAGTGAGAGAGAGAGACAGAGAGAGTAATTGTGACTGTTGAAAACTCTAACCCCATAGAATTTGCAAACAAGCATGCAAGCACATACTATTTAGGAGAATGGAAAAAAATGCACCTGAAAACTAAGGGTAAAACAATATAAAAACAAGATGGCAGAATTCTGGAAAAGCCTATGTGTATTCAAATTGAAAAATACACACACACACACACACACACACACGATGATTGAGAAAGCTAGAGGGACAAAAGCTCTCCTCTTGCATTCCTCCGACAGCAGAGGATTCCCAAAACCCACCCACCCAACCACCCTCACATCCTTTTGCCCTGCTTGACTGAGAGGGAGCGGAGCCAGAATATCAGCCCTTCATCAGGGCAGTGAGCTGTAACCTCCCCCTGATGCCCCCTCATGCCCCCGCAGCAACCCCAGCTACAGCTAGCATCCTCACTGCCCCTGGATTTCCCAGCTCCCCTTCACAGCTCTAACACACAGTCACACTCACTGCACCCGCACACCAGCTGAGCACTGACTGGGACAGAATATATGGAAACGTCACACTGTAATCCAACTGTGTAAACCAGCCTCAAGGTGTGCATAATAAAGCGGGACTACTGTAAACTAAAGTGTGTATTGTTTTTTTAATCTACACGCTCAACACCATCTGTCACCGTGCAATTCCTATACTATCTATGGAATATTTTATTCCATAGATAGTTTCCATCCAGAAAGCTTCGTCAGTTCTGACTGATGTTGGAAATACCAGGAGATATACCTCTGGCCTGTGGGTGTGAACTGCTTACCGTTGAGCTGAGGAAGGGGGCTGGTTACTGCTCTGCTCCTGCCTGGCATCAGGTTCCCGGGGAACCAGCAAGGCCTTGAGTGACGGGATGTCCTCCCCGACCTGAGGAGCCTCCACAGGGGGGAAACTAGCCTGGAACAGCCTCTGGAGTTTGGAGCTCAGAGATGCCTGAGAGAAAGAGGGAGATAAAGAGAGAGAGAGAGAGTGAGTCAGAGTTAGAGAAAGAAAGAGAGACAAAGAAAGTGAGTGAGAAAGAAAGAGAGAGAAATAAAGAGAAAAAGAAAGGAAGAGAGAGTGAGAGAGAAAGAGATTATGAGCAGAGAGAGAGATTGGAGAGAGTACACTCCGATGCAATGCACATCATAGACACACAGTTGAAAGACACACAGTTGAAAACTAAAAGATCACTATACAAAATCTAACAAAACTGACGTTTCACGTCATGGTCAGGACTCAGTGGCTGATTCAGAGTGCTTTGACAGTCGAAACGCATTGAGCATGTCCTCGTTACTGCCTCTGCCAGGCCCAGCATAAAGCCTGGGAAGATCTGAATCTGGTCATGCACCACTGGGCAGGCAAAGCATTAGGCTGGCAATGAGCCAACCTCCTGCCGAGCTCAACGGGCCCGCAGTTCCATTCCCATCCGCTTTAGCAGGCCCGTACAATGGATCACAAGTACTTTAATAAGCACTTCCAAGGCGTGGAGAGAGTGCCGGTACAGAGTACGTGTCTTTTAACTGAAAAATGGATGATCCTATTCCACACACACACACACACACACACACACACACACACACACACACACATCAGTAGCCTGCTGGTTTGAATTTATCTGTAGTGTCTGGCCACAAGAGGGCACTGCAGTTGTAAAGTGATCTCGAAGTTAAACATAGTCATTAGCATGATTGCAACACACTCAATTAGTTTGGTATTAGTTGCCTGCAATTTAAGTTCAGTTAAGGTTATGATGACAAGTGGGGCCTCCTCAAAATCCAATTTGGATAGGACCACTTCAAATAACACACACACACACACACACACACACACACACACACACACACACTTTTGCATGCTCCATTAGGTGTTCCATCAAGCAGTGCAGGCGTGTACACTCTTTCAGGAAATAACTAGAAACACAGGGGTTAAGGACTTAACCAGCCAGAAAGCACAGGTAGCATAGGACTAAACCCCACCCTCTGGAGAGGACCTGAGCTTAAGGAAGAGAAACCGTCTAAATGTGTGTATGCAGCTGTCCAAATGTGTGTATAAATAATGTATAATGATGATACATTTCGTACATCTTCATCAACCAACCCTGCAACAATCAGAGAGATGGTGGTGTGTGTGTGCGTGCGTGTGTGTGTGTGTATGCATGTGGGTGTGTTTGTTTCTCTATCCTTGAGAGTTGTTTGAAAATGAAGCAGTCCTCCCACGTGCCTGACTGCTCCTTTGGCCAGTGGTGGTGCTGATAAGCTCTCCTCTCTTGTGCACTGTGTGTGTGGCCTTGCTTACAGTACCGGCCTGAGCAGGGGTGCTGCAGCCATTATCACTCACACACACTGGGCCTAATGAGCATGGACAGCAGAGGAGCAGGATGACTGAAGGGTGGCTGTGCCTCTTCATGTGTGTGTGTGTGTGTGTGTGTGTGTGTGTGTGTGTGTGTGTGTGAGAGAGAGAGTGTGAGTGTAAGAGAGTATAAGTGAGAGAGACAGTGTGAGTGTGAGAGACAGTGTGAGAGAGAGAGAAAGTATGTGATTGTCTTTCTATGCATCTACTTTATGTGTATGTCAAACATTTGGCAACAATGTTGCCGAGATGTTCACGTCAATAAAGCTTTTCTTAAATTCAACAAATTTTGTGATTGTATGTGTGTTTTGAGAGGGCTAGAGATGGTTAAATGTGTTGATGCTGATTGATGTTGATGATGTGGTTTCTAATGGGACTCCTATATTACTTTACTTTATTTACCAAAATTTTCTTGTAATGTGTATCTAATGGAATAATAGTGGACTACTCACCATCTAAGAGACTGAAAACCTGCCCTAGGCAGTTGGGTTAGCCGCTTGAGCCGTCGGAACTGCCCAAGGTTTCTTCCTCTACCATAACAAGTAAAAACAAAAAACGCTGCTAGGGAGTTTTTCCTTGCCCCTGTTGCTCATTGGGCCTCTTGTGTTAAGCGCTTTGTGACATGCCTTTTGTAAAAATGCGCTATATAAATAAAATTGAATTGAATTGAATTGATGCCAATGACTGAGCTCAAGTGAGAATAGAGATATGCAGGCACCCTGTGCTTAAGTGTGTGTGTGTCGCTTGATTTGCAGAGGACAAGGCTGTCATGGCATATCTGTGTCTGGTTTGCTACTACTTTGACATGGAGAGACAGGGCCTGTTTACAAAGCACTTCTTCCAAGCTCACACAAAACCACACACACACACACACACACACACACACACACACACGCACGCACGCCGCACGCACGCACGCACGCACGCACCCACGCACGCACGCAACGTAGATCTAGTTGCCTTGGAAAAGAGAAAACTGATTTTATTATATGGAAACTAGCTAAGTTCAAATCAGTGACTATAATTACTGAGAATTTTTTTCAGGAACCTCAATGAATTAACTATGAGAAACTGCATTTTCACTTATAGTGGACTATACCTACTACAGTATATTTATCATATAATACAGTGGGCTAGATTATTTAACATTAAAAACATTAACCACCTGACCACAGGAAGCCAGCAGACAACCCCAACCTACCGTCAGACTGTCTCTCCTGCTGGTGTGTGGACTGCCATGGGTGGAGGCTGTGACTGGTGCCCCATCCAGCCACTCGGGCTCCTCCAGCTCAGGCGGGCTGGTGATGGTGGTGGTGGTCGTCTGGTCCTCCCCAAAAGCAGCCCAACTATCCCCATCCCCATTCCCACCCGTACCCCCTTGGTCATCTGCAGGCGGCGCCCCAAAGGCTGCCCACTCTTCCCCAGCATCAGCCCCAGCCCCAGCCTCACCACCCACAGAGACTGACTGGAAGTCTGCAAAGCTGTCACTGACAGGGAGGTCCCCAAACTGTCCGTCTTGGCTAGAGCCCTCTACTGCAACCTCATTGTCCCCACTGTTCTCTCGGTCTAGATGGGGGAGTGTTTGCCTTGTGTCGGCCTTGAGTGGCTCGTCAGAGCTGGTGGGGAAATGGGTGGGGAAGCTGGCAAAGCCTCCCTCCTCCGCGCCAGACTCATTCTGACTGAAGTCAGCGAAGCCCTGAGTGGAGGGTGTGGCAGCACATTCCCCGAAGCTGCCAAAGCACTCATCTTCTGGGTCGCTGGATGGCGGCGGCCCATCGGCAGTGGTGTCTGGAGCTATGCTACTGAAGTCGCCAAAGTCCCCAAACTCATCCTGGTCATCAGAGGAAGCAACTTCGTTGTCAGTCATGGAGGACCTCATTGGGCGCGGGGAGGTCGGGAGGTCCTGGTCTGCTGCTGAATGGACGTCACTCTCCAGGTCCTGAACCTCTGGGAGAACGTCCCTATTCTGACTGTCTCCACTGGGGCTAGGGGTGCCCCCACTGACCAAAGACGGAGTCTGTCTCTCTGTCTCAGAGGCTTCTGGGTAAAGTCCTGAGTCCACCGGGTTTTGCTGTCCTTCTGACATCCCCTGGTGCCTGGGCGTTGAGTCCTCTTCCAATGGAGATTCCTCTTGTCCCTCTTGGGCCACCGTAGCAGACGCATCAATGGCGTGTTCCTGCTCTGTGTGCATGTGGAGTTTGGTGAAGCCATTGGCTAAGCTAGTCCCTGCTTCTGAGGTGGCTTTGTGCTGGCTAGTGTCTATGTTGTTATTGTCCTCGGACTGGAGGTTCACGCAAGGAGAGCTGGAGCTCAAGGCAGAGGCGGTGGTGTCTAGTGAGGCGTCCTGTGCATCCGTTTCAGAGAATCCATTTGCTAGAGGCCCTGGGGCTGCCACGTCTCCGTTAACGTAGAGGCCGTAAGGCTCTGTCCTCGACCCGCTCACCCCAGATCCTGTTGGGTCCTGGTCCAGTTTGTCCTGGGTTGTGTCTGCTGGCTGCTTGGGCAGATCCGTGCTAGTGGTTCTGTCCACAGCCGAGACCTTACCGGGACCAGGGGCTGACGGGCCAACGGGGAGCTCTGGGGGGGACGTGTCGGAGACCTGCGATTGGTCGAAGGGTGTAGCGGGCATGTCAAACTCCGAGAAGCTAAAGCTGGAGGCCATGGCTCCGCCGAAGCCGTCGAAGTCCCCAAACTCGTCATCCTCCTCCTCCGCTCCCTCGTCCAGTGGAGGAGGAGAGGAGGAGTAAAGGCGGATGACGTCAGGCTCCATGGTCCCCTAAGCACGCCTAGGGGCCTCATGCACAGACACCTGGAGTGGGGGAAGAGAGAGAGAGAGGAAAAAAAAAAAAAAAAACATCAGTGTCTGCCATGACTAGTGTCACATGATGCCTCATACTGACAGTTAATGGAGTAATTAATCACCAATGTACTGCATCAAGGAATATTATTGAACTTCTCAATGATTCAAAACACTAAAATAGCATTTGACCCTTTACAATGACAAGTACTTAGTCAGTTACAGTCTGCTTTTCAGGTCTGAGTGAGCTTGATGTGACTTTTTCCAATAGAAACATCAATAACCCACATATTTCCTATTAGTCATGTGTCTCTCAATTTGTTCAGTGAAAGCAAAAACTGTAATATGGTAGCCCAGGTCACATGACACTTGACAGAAGTGCATCTGGTGACCAATCAGCATGACACTGCACTCAGGAAGTCTCACCAATACAGGAAGTCTCTCAGTAGTCTCACACATCAGACAGTGCCACAAACACACTGATAGGAGGAGATTGGTCAACACCATCAGATCACAGACACTTCACTCTTTCCTTTTCTGACCACAGAGATCAAATCTTATTTTCAATTGACCAAGTAGGGTTGAACAACTTAAGGAAATATATTAAGGGCCTGTGTTGTGATTGCAATTTGATTTGTGATAAACTTTTTTGAACCTCTAATCAATAAATGCAAAAAAAAAAAAAAAAATACGATATATAAGTATATCTTACATACTAAATTAAAACACTTACAAATAACTGAAATGAAAAATGAATGGCAACTCTTTTGTTTTGCCACTTCCAGTGGTACAAATGGCCATTCTGACAAAAAAATCAATCATCTTTCAGCCATGGCAGGGAGGGAGTGTGGGAGTTACTGATTCTGTGATCTCATCGCCTCTCGATTTCATTGGTGACAATGAGTGAACTCTGTTCCTGATGCGTGACAGGCATGCAGTTATTTTAACAAAGTCCACTTTGTCATGAGGGCCAGAGGAACAACTGTGTTGTGGGAAGACCATGTACACTGGACTGTGGTAAAGGCACTCTTCCTACTGCACACTATAACCTACTAAAGTACAAATCACACTACACTGGCTCAGACCCATTGCAGCTGCCAGCTGCTCTATCCACACCCAGGCCTTTTAGCATAAACACATCACCACCCCAACACTGCGCATCCCATCTCACCCTATCCCTCTTCCCCTTCCACTTCTCTTCACTGTGGCTGGGCCTAGTCACTAAGCCAGAGATGAACCCTAAGGTGGTGACCCCCCCCCCCCCCCCGCCCGCCATCCATGCCCTACAGAAAGCCACAGTCACAGGATCAAAACCACAACATTCTCAGTGCATCCTCTCAGCGCCAGCTTTTACAAGCTCCACAACCGCCGAGGCCAAGTCTTCTGGGAGAGTGGATGCTCAGGCCAAACCTCTCCACAAGCGCAAGGCTTTTCCATAACAATGTGTGGTTAGACTGTCAGAACAAAACACATTTGCACTCAAACCAGTGTGTTACATTCATGAAATAACGAAACGTAATGAATTTGTGGAAATTGTTTGCCGACACTGAATATGAAGCCTAACCTCATGTTCAAGTTCAAGTCAAGAACATACTGAGAATATAGTTAGTCCAGCCCATTTCACGGCCAAAGGTGCAGGGCAATCCAAACCACGGAGCGGTTAAACAAATTGAAACAAACAAATTCCAATCTAATGTGGACAATTCCATGAATGGCCTAACTAGGCAGTTAGTATGGAATAATTCAATTTTTCACACATCGTATTAGCACATCGCGCTAAAAATAAAATGCTCGCCTACTATGCCAACAAGGCTTTGCACACGGCTGGGTAAGCAGTGGCGGCTGAAGGGCACGAGAAGGACAGGCTTTGTATTAAAGAAAAACGGAGATAGAGGAAAGATATGAGCTCAGGTGGTCAGCAGGAAGAAAGGCTCCTACTCCCCGATTTGAGGACAGGGTAGAGAGGGTAAAGTCATGGGTAGATAACATAGCCCAATTACCCACCAGTTCAACTACTCTGGCAACCTTCTATTGTGGGGTTGCCCATTCTGCACACACAAGAAGACACACTCATGCAGTACACATCTTCACATTGGCCTATTTATGCACACATTGAACTTTTCCTTTTACTTCCACAAATGTCACTTTCCAGCCATCCATCCACTGCCATGTCTTCCTTCAGTAACAAGTAACAGTAGCAGTCAGTAACAAGACGCTCTGCTGGGTTTTTTTTTGCCTTTGAATTCTTCCACCTTCCTATTCTGACAGTCGGCACTCTTTGTCCCACGGAATTTATCTGAGCTCAGCTACTGAGAGGCATGTGATGAAAACGCGACTCTGCCGAAAAGTTACAGCTGAGGCTTCCCCTCCCTGCGGGTCAATAACTGCTGACCTAGGACAAAGGAATTTCACTCTCAGGCGAACTGTAAAAAGCAACATAGTAATCACCAAGACACTAGACACTGGGCATTCATGTCCAGCTATAGTGCAAAACAACAGATCACACACATGTCTGTTGAGGTCCTCTGCATCTCTTTCTTTCTGTTATTCTTGCTTTCCTTGTCAAGGTGAATTCCAACCCTTCAGATGGAAAGAGAGGCCAGCCACAGACCTTATGACATGGCGTGACTGTGTTCAGATCCGTGAAATTGAGCCTGGGCATCCTATCCTGGTGCCATTGTGTTCAGTCAAACTGCTGCCTCCTCGCCTGCCTACACACACACACACACACACACACACACACACACACACACACACACA
>JAGFZM010001874.1:533669-561485 GCA_017657215.1 Limnothrissa miodon
CACACACACACACACACACACACACACACACACACACACACACACACTTCCCAGAGTCTTTAGTTTGTGTGATAAACACAGTAGGCCACCCTTATGCTGAGACTGAAGCCGAGCAGTCAACAGAGAGGTCATTGTAAGAAGCCACCTTCTGGAAAGCTGGCTGGCAAAGAGTAAATAATCAGATGGCCACAACAAAGTGTCCCCCGATAAACAGCACAGCAGAGACAGTTGTAATCTGAGCTCTACCCGGGGAGTATCAGTTGCATGCAACAGAGACTGGCTTATGTACTGAGACGGCACCAACAGGCCTGCAGCGGCTCTTTGCTACTTCATAGCCATGTGGAATGATGGCGTACAGAACATGTCCAGCTTGTCCAAATATGCAGTCCAGGGGAAGTAGTAATTTTGTCTCTTTTTGTCATTCTGGGAAGAACTTATATTTCTCTCTATTAGAAGGAACTCGCGGGTCAGTCAGCTTGTCTCTGACACTTGCCAACCTTTTCTCAAAAACACACAGACAGTAACACAAGAGCAAGGTTATGATTAGCCTACATAACGTAAGCATCCCAAGATTAAAGTTTATCATCGTACACACGCTTGGCATCGTACACACGCTTCGAAGAAGCTTATTGTGTGGCTGGGTAGGGGAACGTCCGGTGGTTTCATCTTCATACGATATGAACAATTAGATAAACAATAATAAAGTGAAAGGCCGACAATCCGACTATTCATGGGTTCAGTATCCAAAAAGAACTTCCAGAATATATGTATATATGTAGCAAGTAACGTTAGCCTGAAAAAAATGACGGTGAAGAACTCCTAGCCGGTATCCAGGTCCACCTTCCAAAAACAACTGTAATGCCGACTTGGAAAAACACTGGCTTCCGTAATCAAATGTTACTGACCCAGCTAGAGCACTAGATCTAACGTTATTTACGAAGAGTATTGAGTCTGTCCAGCGCCGATAGCTTGAGCTTCACCAAGTACAATAACATAACAGGTACTAAGTCCACATCACACCTTGCATGCTTCTTTGGCACCTCTAGGTGAGCTGTTGCCAGGGAAGATCTTGAAAATTAAAACACTAACGTTAGCTAGCAATTCGCCGGGAAGAAATGAAAGTTACCTGTATTAGCCCAGTGATGTGGTCCATAGCCCAAATGCCAGCGGCATCTTACCGATGGCAGAAAATTAAACAAGCGCAATTTTGCTAATCCCTGGCTACTGCCCTTGATTAAGAAGGCTAAAATAGCCCGGCTTGACGTTTCCACCACCGATCTCTTCCCAGCCTACGTGAACTGTTGCCTTCCCAGCATGCAAGGTTTCTTGTCAACTGAAGAGTGGAAAGGGGCGTGTCCATACACGTCATATCCGGAAATGAATCGTGTTTACAAAATGGGAGTGTTTTGAAAGCGTTACAAAGTTTCACATGATGGAGCACCTGTTACTTTTGTAACTCAGGATTCACAAATTAGTTCGGTCGCTGTCACCGAAGATGACAGGTACTTACATCTGTGCTTATTTTGGTTCTTATGGGTGTTATGTTGTAGTTTCTTCATAAAGACATACAGATTAGGAGCATTAAAGAGGACGGCCTTCCAATTAAGGGCTGACCTACTTGGGAAAAGATGACAGGATGAAGAAAAAAAACATGGAGGGAGCCACTAACTAATTTCGGAACTTTTCTTCGTACCCCTTTGACATTATGACAAAACTCCCTTTCTTGCAGTGAGATGCTGTAGACTACTGCAAAGCAGATGCAAATAAGGCTGCCAATGTTGGACTTCTACCAGCATTTCACGGGAGTGAAGCCTTTTCATTAGCTTGTTTATGTGAAATCCCATGAGTTTGTGCATTTGGGAGCAAACCAGACTTGAATACAGCCCTGAAATTATGAGAGCTAGTTTACACAAAAATAAAAGGAAAATGGGAACTTTAGCCTAAGTCTGTGCCAACATCCCTTTTACATTAAAAACCAGACATTTCAAATGAGGAAAGAATTTATTACCTCCTTGGTTCTAATTAGTTCCTCAACCAATTTTGACATGCACTATGCAGGTTTTTATCTTTAATATTTGCTCACTGGTCATTAGTGTAGTGTAAGTGGTCATTGCTTTGCAGATACCAGGGTACTTTGCATAGCTGCCAACAGCCTGTTACAGTATCCTAGCATCATGTTACAGTATCCTTTACATAGTAAAGATTTTTTAGCTTTTATTGTCATGAAATAAAAATGTTCATTTTAGACATGGCAAAAAGTACATGGAGTGTACAATATTCTGAACATCGTAACCTTGTGGTCTAGGAACTTATGAAATACCATGCTTCAGGGCTTCTAATTCATCTATGAGAGGGCATCTATAAAAAGTATGTTTGTTAATCAAGCCATGTTGAGTTATTGTTAACAAAAACGCATAATCACAGAAAACAACAGTGTACAAAAATCTTGTTCAAATGATAAAGACCATATGCTGACGTGGCCAATAAATACATTCTCCATTTGATCTTGCAATATATATATATATATACACATATATAAAAACATCTGTCTGTAAAATCCAAGCCAACATTTGGTGGTTTAATCCACTGATGTTTGGACTTATCTGAACCCTCTGAAAAAAATGACGTAAAAGCCTCAACTATGTCTGCATTACTCATTAGTGAAACATAGAGGGAGCTACAGGCAAGGTTTAGGTTGTGCTCCAGAATCCTCTTCTTGTAGGCCTCTTGGCAAAACATAACATGCTCCCATGCTTCCTGTACATTTCCGTCTGGAGGCAACTCAACACATTGGTCTGGTATGATAAAGTATAGTACTAATGCGTATAGACAGCTATGGCTGGATATTAGGATTTTGGACAAGTAAAGTGTAGTACTACATGTATACACACACTTTTTCTCGTAAAACATAATGAATCAGTGCACAATGTTTATAGTGTTGCAGTTGCAGATGAAATAATCTGTAAAACCCCAACTGAATGAAATACAGCATAAAATTGAATGATCTGAAAGGTACAGGCTGTGTTGCAATATCTGCCTGTTAGAGAAGCCTATTAACCACTTACCAGACAATTTTGCTAAGTGGATGAAGAGTCCTTACACATAGAGCACAGAGTGTTGAACCATTTTATTGTGTCATTTACATTGGCTGCTTTGTGTCACTACACTAGAACTATAAAAGGTGCTTGCTTTCAAATCACACATGATTCATCAGCTCTGCGTTGCGTATTTTAAGCCTTTGTGTGGTTTAAAAGTGCTTTGAATTCGTAAGTCAATTGGTGAAACAGAAATTTGGTTAGAATCAAGTATTCAAATCTACTCACACATTCTTTTGGATTCTAAACTCATCCTGTATGCCATATCTCAACAGGCACATTTTGAAATGGAAATGCAGCCCTTTCTATGAGAATGTTTTCAAAATCAAACATGATTGGACAACCACGCATAACATTTACACAACAGCACAAACTATCTCTAGGCATTAGGATACCCCATTGATACATTGCTTTTACTTTTTAACTTGTGTACAAAATGAGGACCAAAACGATACTTTGGGCTGTCCCTCAATCAGTTGATAATTACTACAGAGAAATGGGAAGTAAAAATAAGACATGCTAATGCTACCAAAAATAAGCTAACTACTTCAGCAATGGCAGGTACATGAGGACAGTTAGAGGATATATCACCTACACAATCAATCATCTCTCTATAGCATTTTACTTATGCTGTTGTTTCAATATGTAAAAACAGACTCTCACCCTGTTCAAAATATTTACATCCAAAGTCCAAAGGCATAGTAACAATTAGTTACAATCATGAGAATAGACATTCAGCTCAAACTGGTTAATAACAAACGTTTTTAAAAATGGAGAAGCTACTTGAAATTAGTTTTGAGGATAAATACACTCTTTATTCTTAGCTTTCTCCCAGTGATCAAAGCTGGTTTGAATCCAAAGACAACATCCAAGACAATGCAAAGCAATACTTCTTTCATTAAGACTTAAGTAAATAACAGTGACCTGATCAACTGTACTGAGCAAATCACTGGCAAGCATCAGTTAGGGAAAAAGATTGGAATTCTAAACAGAGATAACGCAGATAACAGCAGCATTGCATCCTTCATTCACCCAACACGAGCTTCTGGATTTCTTGTACACTCAAAAGACATTAAACAAAAGGTTCAAATTTACCAATTGAGCTTGACAGTAACACATCTGGCCCAGTTAAGAGAGAGATCTGCCTAGCATCTCCCAAGTGTGCCTGTTTCTTCTGTTTGAGCACCACTGCAGTTGGTGGGTAGGTGTGTGAGATGGTGAGAAGTGTGTGTGTGTGTGTTGGGGACATTGATTCACGTTCAAAACAAAGTTAAAGAGGGTGTCTCTGTTCAGTTTATTCACAGAACAATGAGAGCACCGTTGTGGCATATCCAAGATTATATCGAGTGCAGAGTAGTGAAAATTGTGTCTCAGAACCGCACTGCCAAGTCTGGCCATGTGATTCCCTCTTGCCCTGCATTTCCATCAAGCTTCTGGGTCTCCATCGAAAAGCAACAGTCACTATGCAAATGACCCTTGCCAGTTGCCTCAACTTGGGAAGACTATCAGATAATCTATTCCAGTAAATCAGCATTAGCACATGACGTGCATTTTTATTGCTTGATTATTCTAGTCAATGCAAAAAAAACAAAAATCAGAACAGAGGTTTGAATAATATTTTAAGGGATTAAACTGTTGTTGTAATACTGTAAGCACACTGAAGACTTTGCACAGGCCGACTGCCTAACAGTGCTCTTTGTGATCAAACATCTGCTCGGAAACCGTGGAAAACACTGAAAGTCCCCATCCGGAAAAAATTCTGACGGCTCATCTATGACTCAAAACACTTCAATAGTAAACAAACCCGACTGTGGAGTGGGCCTGTGGGAGGAGCGAGGCTGGACCAAAGCGCCAGTTGTCAATGAGAGCAGTGAGCTGGGCAATGGACAACTTCAGCCCAGCATACAATAGCATCTCTGTACCGTATTCTCTCCCTCTCCGGGACACCCCTCCTGCATTGAGTCTCTCAGCAGCTAGAGGCCAGGCCTTGGAGCATGCAGGCGCACGGACACTGGGATGGGGCCATGGGCCATAACAGACGGAAAGAGTGACTCGCGATGAACTCAGCGCTTCCACCCACGCGTTTGCATTGCCAGCATCTCGGAGACGAGCTCGAGAGAAGTAGCTCACAGAGGTTCCAGAGGAACAGCAGACCTCTCAGCCAAGCCACCCTGGGAAGGCTCACCACAAGAACAAGAACACAAACTCAGTAACATGGCTTTTATCAAGAGCCTTTCACTGCTCTCAAGAGGTATTTTAAACTTGATATAGATGGGCAGTGGCAGCACAGGGAACAAAACAATACTAATGGATGCAGAGCTGGCATGAGGGCTGCGAGTCATAGTTCAGCCCTACACAAATGCAGATGAACACCCAGGTGCCATGGGTCTGATGAACAAACCATCATCTTGTAAATCTGCAGAGACCCCAAACACAGGCCGTAACAAAATCCTCACAGACTAGCTAGTAGTGCTACGACCACCCCACCTGTGCTACTATGCAGCTACGTATTAGTTAATTTAACAATCATGATCAAACTATGTGAGGAACGTTGATAATGAAAGGTAGCCAACACACACACAGACACCCCTTGGAGTGAAGAACTTCAAAAAGCAGACTTTAGCGATGGCTGTTAAGGGGAAAAAACAAATAAAGGGGACCATCATGCTGAGCAAAAAAATTGCTCTGCAAAGGACACAAAACCCTGGCACAACACTGAGCATGAAATAAAATACTTACATCAGTGGCGGAAGGCAAGATGCCCATTTCATAAAAGGTTTTGCACTCACCATATATTAAAACTTTCGAGTAATGTGCTGTACATTCTTGAAAAAAAAAAAAAAAAAAAAAAAACTATATCAGCCCTGTTTTCTTTACTACCACAATTACAGAAATCTTACACACTACTGTAAACTTTGAGAAGCCCATACAGTTTCTACAACATTGGACAATGTCAGTGCAATTTATTTTTAACCAACATTGATTTTCAACTACTTCATAAATGTAATTAAAGCCTGAATCAAATCCAAATACAATGTTGAGCTTTATATTACAGCCACAACACTGAGAAATTAAATATGATTTGAATGCTGAAGTTCCAAACCTTGCAAAAAGCCTGGACATTTGGCAAAGCAGATTGGCCTTGTAAAATCCTTCATCACTTCTTATAAGGGCTTCAACATGACACTGTAAGTTACATTCTACACAGCATGTCAGTGCATGATCTAAATCTCCTTAATGAATGGTTGCAATGAACATAACCTTAGGAGTAGAGCTATGCAAAAAAAAAAAAAGTTAACAAGATCAAGGTCTATCAAAATGCTGTTCCATTGTAAAGAAGCTGCAATACATCCCAGTATTTCATTCACAAGGTCTGAAATACAAACAGTAGCGTAAAGCACTGAACGTAATTAGACTAGAAGAAATAGAATCATATTGTATGCTGGGCTGATAAACAGGAATGCTGATGATAATCAATTTATAGCTATTTACGATAAATCTTTTAACGGATTACAAAATATGCCTTTGAAAATGAATAAATACACCTATGTATTTCCTGAGTGCTTTAACTAGTACGTCTTATCTCATTGAAGGTCAATACTAGTAATACTCACAATTTTGCACGCAAGTCTTGAAGCAGCAAAGATTTAGCAGACCATCCTATAGCTTTTCTCTGCTGACCTATGAGTGCATATTGTATTATATTGTGCCATCCCTGACAAAAACAAATAAACAAAACTAAAGAAAAAGAAAGGAGAGTAGAACTGTAAAGTGTTGCCCGGGAAACAACACACTAAGCTGACCATTGCAACCATTCACCGACAAAAGGGCCCTCCCTGAGGGCCCCGGAGAGAAAGTGAAAGAAAGAGAGAGAGAAAGAAAGAAAGGGAGAGATCTGGAGAGCAAGAGATGAGACAAGCCATAAGTGGAGAAAGGTGATGCCTTGGTGAGCTCAGGACTGAACCGGGAGGAAGCCCAAACTCTTGTAGCAGTGCAGGGTGTGGATCAGGTGGGGGGCAGAGGTCCATCCAACACAGCCTGCGCGTGAGCTGAACGGCCTCAGCCAAGCTTGGTGATCTGTAGGCTTCCGTCTATCCTGATCATGTCGATGGAGAGCAGGGACTTCACTTTGTGATAAAAGTCAAAGAGCTGGTGGCCATCCACAAATATCCGGAAGCGCTGGTGCTCACAGTGGATCTCAATCTAGACGAGAGAGAGAGAGACAGAGAGAGAGAGAGAGAGAGAGCAATGTAAAAAGGATAAAAAAGAGGGGTGCAAATGATTAAGAGGAGGCAGAAGTGGACACGTGGAAGAGATACGGTTCATTAGCACAATAATTATCAGAGTACTGGAAGGATCACTGAGCTAGCTGTCATTCTTTCCAAAAAACCTGATGGGAATCTCTGCTTTAATTTTGCATGGCTGTATATCTTCCGTGCTCATTCACGAACAGCCAGAGACGGATCTAGAACTGGAGTGACCTGTTTTCTGCAATCCAGTGTGCCTCCACCACTAACAATGGGGCCCTTCGTTATCTTCGAGCCGCCTTTATCAGTGAGCAGCCAGCAGAAGCCAGTGGCTTCTAAAATAAGTCACAACCCATGAAGCCAGCGGCATGTAACAGGGACAAAAACTTGAACCAATGCAGCCGACTGTAAAGACTTCCAGAAGCCTATCACGCAAGATCTCATTTAAGATTGACTTGTGATGGTAATGAGTCTGGTGGCCGGTCCAAGGGAC
This sequence comes from Limnothrissa miodon, assembly GCA_017657215.1. NCBI lineage: Eukaryota > Metazoa > Chordata > Actinopteri > Clupeiformes > Clupeidae > Limnothrissa > Limnothrissa miodon. The sequence continues at coordinate 541,505 of JAGFZM010001874.1, forward strand.
TACTGCTGGGTCTAGGCAGATTAGCCAACTTTTCATTGCCAAGGTGGAGCAGCATGGCTTCCCATTCAGGGCACTGTAGTATTGTGCAGGGCCCAGATGCAGGGCCTTCCCTCCCCACTTTACAGAAAAAGAGAAAGAGGACGTCCATGTCCTGCAGCATGCAATCGATGTATTCCCTTCATTAACAAGTGTTGGTAACCATTTTAACAGCATGTTAGGGATCACTTCAATTGAATGTATAGGGGACTGTAAATGACGCCCCAAGGCAACCTCTATATGCTTTTAAAGGGTGTTGTAAAAAACAGAGAGGGTGGGGTGTGTGTGTGTGTGTGTGCGTGCATGGGTGAGTAAATGTGTATATGCATGCATTTCCACTTGTGCATGTTGTTCAGCCTGGGCTTGAACCAGCACCCAACTGGGAGTCCAGACCAGTAAGAAGTAGGCTAAAACACTAGAGTGCTAACTTCACGTACTCACTGTGCAGCAACAGACCAGCTGCCTAGCATTGCGCATGTGTGTACCAGGGAAAAACTGCACATGGGTGGATGTGCATATTTATAAGGCCAGTTGAGAGGCAGCCATGGGAGCTAGAGGCATACCCTAAAGGGCTGGTCCTGGATGAAGGGAAAGTAGGGGATGGGCGCCTCTTCTTCACTCCACTTGCCGGACACGCGAGCGTTGCGTAGGAACTGGCGCTCAGCGAATCGAGCGCTCAGCTTGAGGGCCACGTCCATCTTTGGGTCCAGGTCGCCCTTGTTCCCCACTGGGCCACATGTCAGGCTCACATCAAAGCTGGGGCAGGAGACAGACAGACACACGTAACACCGGAAAAATCAATAGGCCTAGAACCCTAACAAAACAGTCCATCTGTGCGTGGAACAAATCACAAGTAGAATAGGGTGTGTAGCATGAGATGTTGTTTGGGAGTGGTAACCTATGTATGGGCTGTGTCTGCCAGACAAATTTATTTTTGACGACAGATAATATTTACACAAACACGTCCTAAGAGAATGTAACCAAATAGACCTATGTGAAAGGATGTGTTGTATGTGTGATGGAATTTTAGGTATGCAAAAACGAAAGGCCCCTTCCGGTCTGTTTGGAATTCAGTTTTAACTGGCCAGTGTTTATGATACAGTCAACCGGATGATGAGGATATACACTCAGACCCAAATATTTATAATAGGATGAAAACAACCCTGACATAAGGATTGCTTAGGGTAAAATAATCCGATGGTTTCATGTGAGCACATAACCATATGGCAATGACACGGTGGCGGAGTAGGTTACAGTGATTATACCATCAGATTAAGCTCTGCTGTGGTCCGCATACGCCCAGTGCACAGAAAAGCCATTTTTTAAACACCCACGCCTCCCCTGCTCTAACGACTAGCCCATGCGGCGACTCTAATAATACTTCTTGGCAAGAAGGTGTGAGCAATCTACGAATGTGGCTAAGAAGCTCTTGTCATTATCAGCTGCGCTTTAAACCGTATATCCACGAGTAGATTTACAATACTAAAACAAACATGAGAAACGTCTAAGTACCACTGGGCGTGGGCTATGGGCCTGTTCACGGTAATCACAAATGGTGACACACACAAACCGGCTAACGTTAGTACAAGAACTCACCTGTCAGGCTCGGGATCTACGATTCCCATCACTATGATCTTCTTGCCTGGTCTCATCCCACCTTTGATACGGCCATTGAAAGGAACCGTCTAGGACACGCACAGTGTTTTAGAGAACATGTTAGAGCATTATCTTATACCGAGATAGACTACTTTGGGAAATAAACAATTTCAAAATAAATCTCAAATCTACCAAAAGGCGCGAAATATCCTCCTTGTCCGGAGAAATTAATCCGGCATTCCCAAAAGAATCATCAAGATGATCATCTTCGGTATTCTTCATTTTCCAAAAAAAAATTAAAAAAAAAAGAAAGAAAGAAAGAACGGGTACGGATTTAAGTGTAAGTGAGTGAGAGAGAATGATTGGTAACATTACCCTATAGCCACTGACGTGCAATATGTTGATTTATAAAAAGGACCACCATGGCTTTGTGTGACAGTAGATATGAGCACACCTTAAGTCTGTCGTAACATCTCCCGTGCTTAGAAGTGCTATTAAGAGAGCACGAGACAACCCCGGGCAGCCTACCGCTACCATCAGCACTAGGCATCGCGTGAATCATAACCTGAATTAAAACTCGGTTGCACATTACAGTCCATTATTGATTTCTGCTCGTTGGTTACAACCTGCATACATTTGATTGAAAATCGAGCCCAAATCCCCCCTCAATTCAGAAAGCACTAACGTTGAGTCAAAACCAGTCGCATGGATAACATGGATGGTGGTATCCTATAATTAGGGTATATTCCATCACAAACATCTTAAACCTTAGAGCAGGTCACAAAGGCAACACAATAAATGAAACATCAAAAGCATACAACGTGTCCTGAAGTGATGCAGTTGTAGTGTTATTTGATACTCACTATTCCGTCCTTTTCCATGCCAGACACCGCCATCTTGTACTGAATACCATCGGATGCTTATCAACAGACAGGCAGTCCAGCCTTGGAATCTGTCGGCGTCGCGCGGTGACTCAGGCAGTATTGCAAGGTGTCCACGTTCAACAGGGAACTACAGTATGGCAGCAAGTGGCATTCTACACAATACTACATAAGAACCGCTCCTTTTGGGGTGGGTATAAATCTGCTGACGTGGTTTATAGCTATACACAGACAGAGGGTTAATCCAGCGTCTACTCAAAAACCTAATCTGCAGGGTTTTCTTCGCCCCTTCACCTAATTAGGCTACTGCTGTGAGAGGTGGAGTTATTTTGTTCAAAGCCGATAGTTTCTCATGAGGTCTCAGTGGAATGGATCGAATTTATAACTCATGAATGAATAAATAAACTAGGTCAATTGTATTCTGGTAAACTCAAATAGCATTAAATAGATATATTTGTATTTATGTAGATCAATTAGGCCTTACGTTAATTGTTTCTATATGGACTACATTTATGCTTGTTAGCATAGTATTGATTACAAGAAAACGACTTGAACACTAGCAAACATGTTCACTAAGGTCATAGCCTAATGAAAATAATTAGAATTGTTTAGGAAGTGAAATTGTAAGGTTACTCGAAACTTTTTAGTCTTATTGGACTAGATAAACTGGTTGTAGGCTATTTTAATAGATTATGTTTCTACAAACAGTGGGCCTACGTCACCAAGTTTTCCTTAACATTGTAACAGCCCGGAAACTGCACGCACATTCAGTAGCCTACCCAGCAATTTTGTAGCACGGTAAACATAGCTCACTCCAACCTCCAGTGCATGCTACTGACCGCCCCCTTGTGTCAATTTGAAGTACAGCAACAACTGTAGATTCATCTAGATTTCTGTCAGGTCAGGTTTTTCTAATAGGATAATGTATGTGCCAGATCAAAAATGGTAAATTAGTGGAAAGTGAATAAAACAATTATAGGCCTATCTAGCTGCAAAGTATATTGTTATAACAGTGGTCAAAGGTGCAGGGTGTTGAACAGAGATTCATTTCTGGACCAGTGGAGGTGGAGGTGTGTTCTGTGGTCCAGAGGTAAGCTGGTTATCCTTTGAGTGCCATGACCTGATAGATGAGACTCTTCTCAGACATGTTGCAAACTCTATTTGCTACCACACTAGACGAATAACCCCCCAAGCCACAAGTGACTCCATTGATAAAATTCCTACTCTTCTTGAACCCTTAATGACATAATATACATTAGACGGCCCTCCTCCCAGCCCTACCCAAGTTGATCAGTTAACTGATAAAGCTACAACTGCACTTTACACTACATTAAATTCCATCGCACCACTTAACAAGAAAATTAGAAAACAAGACAAAATTGCCCCATGGTATACAGCACAGACTCGCTCAATGAAGCAAGCTGCACATAAACTTGAGAAAAAATTGTATGCCACCAAACTTGAAGTTTTCCATCTTGCGTGGAAAGACACTTAATAATGCAAAAACAGAATACTACTACTCACTTATAAATGATAATAAAAACAACCACAAATTCCTCTTTAACACAATATCTCGCCTAACTAAAAGTAGGAATAAAGTGACACACTCCATTCCAATAACGTTAAACAGCAATGACTTCATAAATTTTTTCAGTGATAAAATTGTATCTATTAGAGGTAAAATAAATAACACAATTCTAACCTCATATTTAGCTGGTTCCCCTGTAATGGAAACAGCAAGTCCTAGCCAACCTATAGCATACCTTGGCTCGTTTACATCGGCCAATATATCTGAAATTATTAAGTTGATCTTATCAAGTAAGACCTCCACTTGTCTACTGGATCCAATTCCTACTGATCTCCTTAAGTCTGTTCTCCCTAACCTAGAGCCGATACTTAATATTATAAATCACTCTCTCATAGTAGGACATGTTCCCAAATCTTTCAAGACATCTGTCATTAAGCCTTTAATCAAAAAGCCCAACCTTGACCCTGATGTCCTGGCTAACTATCAACCTATATCCAACCTCCCATTTATATCAAAGTTTCTTGAAAAAATAGTGTCTAAGCAAATTTGTACCTTCTTAGACGTAGACAACATTAAGGAAACCTACCAGTCTGGCTTTAGAGCATACCATAGCACAGAATCAGCCCTAGTAAAAGTCTACAATGATCTCCTTATCTCATCTGATAATGGATGCCTATCATTATTAATCCTATTGGATCTAAGTGCTGCCTTTGACACTATTGATCACAGCATCTTACTACATAGCCTTGAGCATATGATTGGCATCAAAGATTCTGCATTAGCCTGGCTCAGGTTATACCTTACTGGACGTTACCAGTTTGTATATGCACATAATGAAGCATCATGCCACACTGAAGTTAAGTATGGTGTAACCCAAGGATCAGTACTGGAACCTCTGCTATTCTCCCTTTACATTTGTTATCAGAAAACATGGCATTACCTTCCACTCTTATGCAGATGACATCCAACTATACCTTTCAATGAAGCCTAATGATTGTACGCCAGTAACAAAACCTGCCTCAGTGATCAAAAACTGGATGACTAATAATTTCCTTTCCTTAAACTCTGACAAGACTGAAGTCATGTTGATTGGCCCTAAAAACCTGACCAACACGGTACCCCATCATCAGAACTTACTTAGTGACCTTTCACTCACACCTAACACAAAGGTCAAGGACCTTGGGGTATATATTGATCAAGACCTCTCTCTAAATAGTCATGTAAAGCATATCTCCAAAACCTCATTCTTTCATTTATGCAAAATTGCTAAGGTTAGAAAATTCCTTTCTTTTGAGGATGCAGAAAAACTAATACATGCATTTGTTACCTCCAGTCCAGACTTGACTATTGTAATGCTCTGTTCTCTGGATGTGGAACTAGCTGCATCAAAAACCTTCAACTAATACAAAATGCTGCAGCACGAGCACTCACTAGGACAAAAAAATATGAACATATCTCACCTATCCTTGCTTCGTTACATTGGCTTCCTGTTAAAAGCCGAATTGATTTTAAAATACTTCTCCTAACAGGCAAAGCCTTTAATGGCCTTGCTCTAGCATATATTAAAGACTTACTTGTTCCCTACCACCCTTCTAGACCCCTAAGGTCACAGAATGCTGGTCTCCTAGTAATTCCTAGAATATCAAAATCCACAATAGGAGGAAGAGAACTTTTCTATTTACTGACACCTGTGGTGGCGCAGGTGGCAGAGGAGCCGTTTGGTGACCGCAAGGTTGCAGGTTCGAACCCCGCCCTACCTGATACCATCGAAGTGTCCTTGAGCAAGACACTGAATCCCAAGTTGCTCCTGGTGGCAGGCTGGAGCCTTGCATGGTAATCCCCTCCACTGGTGTATAGCTGTGTGTGAATGGGTAGACGGCGCGTGGAGATGCAGCGGCCTCTGGCTCTCCTGACTGTGCGCATCACTTTGGGATAGCTAGGAACGTAATTTCGATTCCTCTGTATGTCCAGTATATGTAGAGAAATTGACAATAAAGTGACTTAACTAACTTTAGTTTGGGATGGTGTATGGTAAGCCACACCTCCTCAATGTATTATTGGAAAGGACTGCCTCTGCTGTAAGCTCCTGTCCAGGGCTTGGTGGCCACTGACCATTCCTTTGGTGGTGTTGCCTTGTTATACATCATACCTTAGTTATGCTGCTATAGATTAATGCCGCCACAAACCACCCATCTGTTAAGCCGTACAATTTTCACTCTGTCTTTCTCCTCCTCTCTTTCCTCTCCACTTGTTTCTCTCTCATCGCTTAGCCAACATCTGTACTCTCACATTCTCTGAAATCTGATGGAGACTGTTCTAACTCATCTCCTCTCTCTCCATGCCGTTACCCTGCCGTGAGTCATCACTGCCATCTACTGCCTGACCCTGCACCTCTTGCCTCCTGGGTACTCAACCAACCTCACCGAACACGCTACCCTGCTGAGGACCTTCTTCCAACGTTTGATCCGGCGGCACTACTGAATGGTCCTCAACCCACTCCACGGTCCATGCCACTGCCTCCCTGCTGAGGGTCACCCCTGCCTTCCACTGCCTGATCCTGCATCTCTGGCTTCCTGGGCGGGCTGGGTGGGCTGATTTATACATCCTCCAGCTGGCCCCTGGTTTGACTGCTCCTAATAACATGGGACTATATCCTGGGATTATAATGGGACTCCTATATTGCTTTATTTATACCACAACTTTCTTATAATGTGTACCTTATGGAATAATAGTGGACTAATCACCATCTGAGAGACTGCAAACCTGCCCTAGGCAGTTAGCCGTCAGAAATGACCAAGGTTTCTTCCTTTACCATAAAAAGTAAAAACAAAAAACGCTGTTAGGGAGTTTTTTTTTGCCCCTGTTGCTCATTGGGCTTCTTTGTGTTAAGTGCTATGAGACATGCCTTTTGTAAAAATGCGCTATATAAATGAATGTAAAATTATTAAATGAAATAAATGAATTGAATTGAAAAACAGTGTAATCTCCATGTTGAATGAAATTGAAATGTGACAAACAAGGCTTTAAAACTGGCTAATTAAGTGGATCTGAAAACAGAAATTAAGCCTTAATTAAGTGGTCTGGCAGTGGGAGGCAGATGGAGCTGTCTGTGCAGTCTATAAACGATTCCTTAGAACAGCCTGCCTGAAAACACCTGCCCGCCATACTCAAATATTCATGAACATCGCACAGGCATTCAGTTTTCACACACGCACCTACTGCAATACCATAGCTTAGCTGTTGCGACTGGAAGAATAAAACAGATCTTCCTGTTTGTTCACTGCTTTAAATTCCTATTTACAATTTTCCTCTCTGTATGGTTTCATGTACTGATGCATGAGTCTACCAGTGTTCCCAGAATTTACATAAGGTAAGGAAGGAACTGACATTTCTGGTTTGCCTTCCAATGGCTTCAAATGGGGTAAAATGGCAGTGTAGGTTGGCCTACTCTAGGGGGCAGTCTTGTTCAGGAAAACATTGGCAACATGTTATGAAATCATCTCATTTTCAGAATGTTGCAGCTGTCCTGCCCTATCACAATATATAATTAATCTTTATGGTCATGAAATCACCACTAAGAGACAACTTACATCTTTTTTTTTTAAAATAAGACATGACACTATCATCCACTGCCATAAGGTTAGCACAATGAAATAACTGTCACATTTAACAGAAGTTCTTAAACTTTGATTGAGCAGAAAAATCCCCAAGGACATAATCACAACACACATATATCCAACGTGGCTTCTATCCTTCTCTTGGATGCTAGATGCTATTTTTTAGCCAACTCTTTCACTGATGCCATGTGCTGTGTACTCTTGGGGGTCCCCAGGCCTCAGTTTGAGAACCAGTGACATATACCATCACACCAGAGTGAAGACCATGTTCATGTAGAGGAAACTAGTAGTCTGTAAGACACCATGTTTTACTTAGTTTGGACTATTAAATAGATCAAAACAGGGATTTTTTTATTATGCTTTTTAGTATGCTTAGCAAGTAATGATGTTTGTAACACCCTATTATAATTTCCCTTCATTTGAGTTTCCTTCTCTTGTACAGGTCTGTGTGTGTGTGTGTGTGTGTGTGTGTGTGTGTGTGTGTGTAAGTGACCTGCTCCGGTCATAAGTGTATTTGAGCATGCAAATTTAATAAGTGTTTATTTAGCAGGGCCGTGTGTAATTAGGTTAATGCTGCAGCTGAAGTGCGGAGCTCTCCCACTGGCCTATTCTCCTCACCTGTTCAGGCGGAAAGCTGCACAGACGGACCTGCTGCCACCGGCCACTCTCTGGGCTCGACTCGCCGGGTCTGCTGGACTCCCGTCTCGTGCACACATACACACACACACACACACACACACACACACACACACACAGACTCAGCCACCACAGTCGCCCAGCCCATTTCGGACCAGCCAGTGTGGTGCCAACGTCCGACCCCTCCAACCGACACCAACGGTCAGCTGGCAATATGGTCGATCGCGTGTTTGTCCGAGAGAAAGTGCAAATAAGTTTGACAGTATGTGTCAGGGCATGTGGTCAATGTACAGAGTAGGTAGTTGTTTCTGTTGTTTTAGGCCAGGTTTCTTTATTCGTTCAACAACATAAACAAAAATGGTTGATGGGGCAGTGGGGTGGGGTGGACAGGAGTGGTAGTGTTAAGTCTTGCCACCAAATAAGACATCTCTTCTGGTTAGTTAGATTAATTTCAGATTGGCTGTCTATCATCTTTTCTGTTTGAGGCACACAAATGGACTTAACTGAAGTTAGGCCACCCTTCTCTCTGTGACACATCTAGTTTCAGAGGCCAGACACTCTCAGCTCAATGGTGCTTCGCAAAGCTCATTCTCTTCACAGTTTACCTCTCCTCTTGCCCTCTCTCTAGTCAGTAATTTGAGTGTGTGTGTGTGTGTGTGTGTCTGTATGTGCGTGTGTGTTTTGCAAGTGAGAATGTTCTGCTCCCACACACTTCCTCACACCCACTGCTTCCATACCACAGCTGTGTGTGTGTGTGTGTGTGTGGTCTGTCTCTGACTTCCTGCTTTGGCCTCACACTTGGGGCCTTTCCACTTAACATTAAAACATACACACTCAGAGAGAGAGAGAGAGCAGAAAAGTAGACAACACACGTGCGTTCATACAGACTGAAACGCTGGATTGTTCCTTATGCATGCGTGCACTCATGCATCCATGCATGCATTACATAGACAACACACATGTACTTGTGTGGCAGAGCAACAACATGTGTGAATGCATACATGCACGAAGTTATGGCGTTAACATACTGTGCAGACTGGCTGGCACACATGCATGTCTGGAGAAACTGATTCTAAATGTATGAATGTATTCTAAGTGCAAACTGTGAAATTAAACACAAACACACACACACACACGCACACAAACACACACACACACACACACACACACACACACACACACATGCATGTGGTTGAATATCAACACACACTAATCCAATCATGCTTCTCTGGAAACATGTCATAACTTGTGTCTTCCTTTGCCTATATAAACAACCTGTACTAATGGTTATAGAAGTGTTAGGTTGTTGCAGTGTCCCACAATATGTCCTTGCACAGGTATGGTATACCCCATACTGTAATCATTAACCACCAGACCTTTGACTCACAGCCACTGAAAAAGCGGCTTTTACATGGAGTTAAAACCTTGTTGCCCCTTTGTGACTGTGAGTGGTTTAGTGTCTTCAGTGCAGTTGTTAACTGTGGTTACTGCAGACATGTCAATTGTGCTGACGCATAATTCTTGACACATCAACTAGCCATCAGAGCAAATTCACATGTAACCCAGTGCTGTGGGATAACATATTATTAATAATGCTGCAGGAATACCTTTTCCAAGATTACTCAATTGGCACAGCATAACATGCAAATTCATAATGAATATGTACTTTTACTTATATGACAAAGATGTGAATTATTTCAAGTCAGACTTTTGTCAATAATCATTTGAACGTACTATTGTGCATGGTTAACCTTATCATCATGTCTTGCAAACACCTGAGACATAGAGCATTTAATGTGAGTATGTGGATATGTGCCTCCAGTTCTACTTAATGCAGTTCGCATTCCCGTCACTGGTGGCAGAAGCACTCCAGAGCAAGTGTTACATAAACATGTGCTCCTGCGTGTGTGTGTGTGTGTGTGTGTGTGAGTGTGGGTGTCTGTCTGCCTGCCTGCTGCGTTGGGCTTCTGATTGGCGGAGGGTAGGTGTGGCTTTGCTCCCTTTAGCGGATGGGATGGGGAGGTGGGGGGAGGGACGGGGGTGGGAGTTGGGTCGGATCATTCAGAAGCAGTCATGACAGGAGAGAGGAAGAGAGGGAGGGAGGAGGGAGAGTGTCGAGAGAGGAAGGGCGGGAGGAATGGCTGAGTGTAAGTCTGCTGCAATCTCTGTCTCTTTCTCTCTCTCTCCCTCTCTCTCTCTCTCTCTGCATCTCTCTACTTGCCCCGTGTAACAACACGATGAAGACTGTCTTCTTTATGCCTTCTGTGGACTGAATAGAATCCAATTAAGAATGCAGCTGCTCAGCAATTCCGTGCAGCTCACCCTCAGACGTTCCGTAGAATCTGGTGAGTTCACAGTTTGGGGTAGAAGGCTACCCACGCTATCCTGTACACGGGAAAGACTTCCTCTGCCTTGCCACCTTTGCTCAGTCTTGTTTTACTTTCGGAGCAAGGTTTTGGATTGCTGCCCTTCCTAGATTTCTGTTTGGTGAGACATTTTTGTTAAGAAGAAATAAAGTCAACCGATCAGCACTATTCTTTTCACACACCAACGCACACACACACACACACACACACACACACACGCGTGCACACACACACGTGCACGCACGCACACACATACACACACACCCACCGAAATAGAGTAAAGTGCATGACTCTCTTTACCCTAAAGGGCAGGTGTGTCTGTAGCTCACCAATGAAAGCACAGAAATGAATGAATGAATGTGTGTGTTTGTTTGTGTGTGTCCTTGTATAGTGAGTTCAAAGAGGAGGTCAGAAGTGGGGTTTCCCATTGACGTCCAGCTGATACAAACAGTCATCTCTACACAGGCGGAAACAATGGGGAATGAAAAACAGAAAAAGTACCACCCTGTTCCATTGCTGTTTGGATGCAATAGATAGATAGAGATAGATAGATAGACAGATAAAGAGACTGAGAGATAGATATACTTTATTTATTCAGAAAGAAAAATAAGGACTTTATGTTTTGTACCATTTTGAGAAAGACTGAAGTGTATAAGGACAGGACTGGCTTGAACACACTTTGATAAATAAATAAAATGACATCATCTGCTCATGTCAATGACTATTTCCGGGCACTGCTTATTTGATAAGACACTTAGACCTCCGCTGTGCCAGTGAGCCAGTTTGGAACACTACCTCATAGAGCAATGGGAAGTATTTTGGTGGTAACTTCACAAGCAGCTTATGACCTCTTAAACGGGTTTAGAGACGTGAAACACAACTTAGAATAATTATCCAACACAACACAGGCAATAAATATATATGCCCAATTAAGGACAGCAGAGGCTATAAGAGGAAGGGACAGAGGACTACTGAAGTGAGAGAAAGAATAAGTGTGAGCGATTGCACTCCACACGTTCATGTTGCAGTCATCGGCGGACGTGTGACTCATCCTCTCGCAAACAAACACGGCACCTCATGTAAGTGGAAAGACACCCTCCCTCTGTCTCTCAAGACCCAGAGCAACTGGGCTAGTCTCTCTGTCTGCCTGTCTCTCTCTCTCTCTCTTTTTCTCTGGGCACCATACCTCCTCTTCTGCCCCCTAACCCCATTTACCCCCACCCCCCCAGAACCCTGCCTGCCCCATGGTACATTCGGCCAGTCATCCACGGTGCACAACCAACCAGCAGCAGGGGGACAGACACAAGGGGGGAGCTAAATACAGCTCTGGCCAGCACAGCTGCGGCTGTCCCCCATGCTGGAAATAGACGGCAGCCGGCAAGTCATGAGTCATGGGTGGCAAATGTCTGCGTGGATGTGAGAGAGAGAGAGAGAGAGAGAGAGAGAGGGATAGAGAGAAGACGGAAAAGATCTGAAAGAAAAGAGATGGAAGATGGGCAAGGATTGGAGAGAAAAAATGGCAGATGTATGTGAGTGTCTGACGAGTGAGGGTCAGTGACCAGTGGCCTGACCTTGATCAAAAGACCAGTGGGACAAATTGCAAAAGGCAAGTTGACCTGTGAAGGATCTTTTCAGTAGTTCAATGTAAGGAACAAGATGACCGGGTTTATTTTACAGTTTATTGTATAATATAAAACTACAAAAGTAAGACTGTTTCAAATTCATAGACACCTGTCAATTTTCATATATATTCTGCAGTCCACACCTTGATGCAAATACAGTGATCATCACTTGATGTTTTTTATTCTTTCTCAGACAAATATGTTGTAATATTGCATAGAAAAAGGCACAGCTCCAAGGTCTGTGAAAAATACAGCCTCTCCTTTTTAACAGAACAGGAGTTTTCTTTCACCCCAACTGTTCTGACACACACACACACACACACACACACACACACACACACACAAACACTTTTCCAGTGGTCACTCTCCCAAACCACTCTACCATCTTCATTTAGCCAAATGTAAGGGCTCGAACCATGGACTGGACAAAGTGTGACATCATTTTGTAATGAATAGATTGACGTTCGAAAGCATTCTGAACTCCCCCTCTCCACAAACACATTTTGGCATTGTGAGTTGACAATAGACATGTTTCTCTGTAGTACGGCTTTGGAGTCTGAGCCTGAAAATTTGAAGAGAGTAAAGTATTGCTGCAGAGACCATTTCCCTTCCTCTCAGGATATAACTGAGGACATTTGAAATACTAATAATGAAACAGGAGCAACTTGTGGTGTCCAGACCGCCCCCTTTGAAATAAATGAAACAATAATAACAATGCATTTTTTTTCTCAAAACAAACCAAAACTAAAACAAAAGAAAAAAATAAAATAATGGCTTCCACCCCAATTTAATACATGATACATTCCTATAAGCAAAGTACATTCCGCACATACATTCTGTACACATTACAATCCCGATGTTAGCTTCACAACAACAAAAATAAATATATTTACACAGAAGAATAAATAACTTAAATTGATAAGGAACAATCACTCCAAATTCAAACGTCACAAAAGAAAATCAAAACACACAAACTCATTATTAATCATAGTTACAAACGACTCCATCATATTGTCCCCTCCACTCTCCCCCATGCTGGTCTCTCTCCCTTTCACTCCCCTATTTTCATCCCAAGTAAAGACGCTCCTGGAAACTCACCATTCACTCCTCAGGTGGTTTCTAAAGAGGCCCCATTGACTGACCCAAGTGATTTGTCCCCCTCCGTATCTACTCTGTTTTCACTCCGCAGAGAGTCCAAATGCCTTCCTCAGTAACTCAAGTCTTGCCCAGTGCTTGTAACGCACAAGGGGTTATTAACGCATGCCTTTTAGCTGATGCACCTTTGAAGGTTTATAATTTGCATATGTTTGAACATAAAAGCAGTCACCTCAGCTATAATTGCTGCCGACACGTCACTGGGAAGGTGGAGCTTAAAAACTGCAGAAATTTAAAAACCATGAAATAAGTCCATTAAGTACATTAAAAGTAATGTTTTCCTCCAGCCTTTGGGCTGTAAGTAGCAAACACTTTGAAACCATCATTTGGACCATCAGTGTTGAGTTGAGTTGAGTTGGTAGACTGGGGGACTGGTCCCTTGAAATGCCTGTTTGTTTAGGGACTGCCCTGTTCAGTAGTCATCTATAGTAGAACTGTAATCTGAAGCTAACGTAAAGGTTACATTCCCATTGAGCTCAGTTTTTCCCAAGAGACTCAAATGATCAGCTGTTACTTTGATGTGCTCGTTACGTTACCCAGTGCATATTTTGGCTGCGCAACCAGCAAGAACAGGGTTTGCTAGGGACATACCAATCTGCACTTCAGGAAAAAAATACATAGTGTACACGCAATACGGCCACTGCCACACAACAGAAGCACCTACTGGCTTGCATTTGCACAGGGTTGTTATGGAGGAGCTCTGTCTGACCCTGAAACCAGAGGGGACATCAACACCCAACCATTGCTTAGTCCTGGGCTCCAACTGTCTACTGTTTGTCATTTTGGCATCTGTCAGGAAGGGGACTAATGGTGCATTTGAGATCTTCGTTCTTAGCACTTATGGCTGCACATGCAACACACTAGTGTTTTTAGAAAACAAATCACCGCACTGTCTACAATTGGACAGGTCAACATCTCTCAGCGTCTTTGATTACTTCAAGAACATGTGTAATTTCCAAATTATATTTTCTTGTTTTTGCTTTCCTTTTGGGGAACATTAAGTGGGTCAAGAGCTGGATGATATTTACATTTGTGAAGGTGACTGGTGATTGCGTGTGCTATGTAGGCCACCATTTCCACACTTCAGACTGTTTCCCAGACTTTACTGATATATCACTGTCATGTCTACACTGGGCTTCTTCGCCTCTTTGTAAGAGTCAGAGAACGTAAACAAACTGACCGAACCCTCACCTGTTAAAGGTGTGAAATGTGCTTGCAGGTGAATACCTGACTAACTCTCTCAGACACCTAACTTGTAGAAACCCTCCCGTCATCAGACAGTGAGTGCAAACACCACCCGCCCACCCAAACCCAGACACACACACACACACACAAATTCTCACCATATAGGAGAGAACACTGGAGTCCATCTATAGGGCTGTCCCAGATTTGTTACTGGAGTGGACCAGTGGCTACAGAGAAAAGCAGAACTACACACACACACACACAAAAAATTTTTTGGGGATCTCTGCAAGCTGAAATATAGGCTATTTACACGCTGCACAGTCACACAAACAAAAACAGACACACAGACACACACACACACATTTCATTAAAAAATTGTGCTTTGTAGAGAAAGAAAACAAATATCACCAGAAGACGGTGTGAGATTTTGTTCGTTACTTGCACCAGCAAAGAGAGATCCAGAGGGTAACCTAGAAAGGGATTTGCTTAAGTTCGAGAGAAGGACCGTTTTGAGCCTCATGTCTTTGCACTGCAGGTGGGGGGATGTGTAGGGAAAGCGATGGTCAGACAGCAGGAACGGACCTCACTGGTCAAATGATGATGAAGGCACTGGGAGTTCTGAGAGAAAGCCAAGCGTGTTCTGTGTTCTGTGTTTTCTGGTTCCGTGTTTTGTATTTTTTTTTCCTCCCTTGATTGGGGAAAGGCAAGCGCAGTGCATGCACAGTGTTGTGAAGTAGTATCAGGTGACATCATCATTCGTTATTACAACTGCCTCATCTTACGAAAAAACTTAAAAACAAACAACAACAACAAAAAAACAAGAAACAAACAGACTGTACAAAAACAAGTTCCAAACATAAAAGTGTACAGTTTTTGTCGAAAAAGAGAATAATCTTTGATTCGTTTTGCTTTTTATGCTTTATGTCGGTGTGAGTGTCTGTCTCCGTGTCCGTGTGTGTATAAGTGACTGTTTTATTTGTGTGGGTTCTGCTATGTCTCATAGCACAGCACTTGTTAGACTATCACGAGCCCACAAGGACCTCCATGATGTGGTCCAGTTCCGTCAGGTCCATTTTGAAAGGCTGGCTGGGAGTTACCCCTGGCGACGACAGCGTCTTGAGGAGGTCGTCAGCCGTCACCACCGGCGTGAGTTTGGAACCGCCCGCGCCCGAGGCCGTCGTGCAGGGGTCAAAGTCATACATGGAGGTGTCGATGTCGGCGAACAGGATGTCATCCAGGGCCAGGTCGGTGAGGAAGCCCGAGGAGGAGGAGGAGGAGGAGGACATGGTGCCACAGGAGGACGGGGTGGAGGAGGAGGAGGAGGAGGAGGAGGTGCAGGATGAAGGGGAGGTGCTCATGTCCATCTCGGCTGGGGGGAGCACGTCCATGGGGACGACGTCGGGCTTTGCGCTATCGGCTTTGCCGCAGTCTTTGGGGTCCGGGGCCGACAGGGCCAGTGAGGGGACGAGGGCGGGGGAAGAGAGTGCGAGGTGTAGGGACGGGGCAGAGGGGGAGGTGGGGGGCAAAGACACCGAGCAGATGGACAGAGGGGACGGAGAGGGGGAGGTAGTTGTGTGGGCGGCCGTCATTGCCACCGCCGCCGACGGACAGAGCTCCTCGATCTCGTCCAGCGCTGAGGAGAAGCTGTCTCGGAGGGGTCTGCAGGGGGCACCCAGGAGCAGAGGCGAAGAGGAGGAGGGAGGCACCAACGAGGGGGCGGGGGGTGGGGGCAGGGCTCCAAACGCCCCTGCTGCATCCTCCTCCAGCAGAGACGCGGGGGTCAGACAGGCCTGTGGCGGAGGCTGCAACGTTAGTCCGTTTGCGGGTGAGCCCTGCGTCGCCGCCACAACCGAGCCCAACCCCGTCGCCGACAGCACCCCGAAAGAGGGCGTGGGTGAGGAGGACGCCTGGCGGAAGCCCTCGTCCAGCAGGTGGTGGTCGTGCGGAGCGGCGGGCACGGGCGAGGGCGCGGGAAAGGCCAGTGGCCGCAGCGCACCCTCCTGCTTGAGCTCGTCCTGGATGCGGCGCAGCATGTTGTTGATGAGCACGCGGCGCTGCAGGCTGGGCTCACTCAGCGCGCGCTGGCTGTACAGCTTCAGCAGCGAGATGTTGAAGATGGTCTGACGCTGGAGCGTGTACGACACGCCCTTGGCCACCCCGCCGGCCGCACCCTCGGGACCTGCGGGCATCGCCCCGGACAACACCGCCATCGCTTTGCCTTCCAGCCCCTCTTCATCCTCGTCCAACTTCCGCTTCGAACCTTTACCCAACATATATCTACAGAGATGGAGAGACAGAGAGAAGGAGGGAGAGGGAGAAAGGGAGAGGGGAAAGAGAGTGAAAGGGAGAGAGAGAGAGAGGGAGGGAGGAATGACGATAGTGAGATAAAAGAGAGAATTGAAGAACAAGAGATTGAGAGATGAAGAAACAGAATTGATAGAGGGAGCAGTAAAAGAGAGGGGGTAAGTGAGAGAAAGAGAGAGTGTGAAAAATTGGAGAAAGGAAAAAAAGAGCAAAAACAGAGAAACAGCAATCAGCACAAAGCAACTCCAGACACAACACCGTCTGCTGCAACTCTCATGCAACGTCACCTTTTACCTTTTCAGCATGAAAGCCCGAGAACTGGCACACAATACACATCAGACGAAAACATTGTTCTAGAATTTGAATGCAGATAAATATGTACAGTCACATTTTTATTTTCCATTTCAAATTCCCAGAAAAAAAGAAAACAATTAGTCAACTTCAAACAACAACAACCACAACAATAAAACATCTTTCGAGGTTATGACTAAAACTCCACAACAACAACAATAACGACAACAACGGAAATCTTGAGAACAAAAGTGGCGAAAGAAATCAGTGGGGAAAAAATAACAAAGAAGAAGAGTAAAATAAAAACCCAACGCGACTGGAGCCTCTTATTTTAGTAGATGAAGGTGGCGGTTACACGTGGTTAGGCAGATAGTCACCCATCACAGGAACAAAAGAGCCAGAGAGATGAACTGGAGCATGGTGGGGTATGGTGGACGCAGTACACAACCAACAGAAACGGACGACCAGCAACCAACCGGTGCAGGGGCAGTTGGTTCGAGCATAAACAACTTGACAAGAGGGGGTGGGGTGGAGGGTGGAGGGGGTTGTGGGGTAATGGGTGCAAGGATAAAAGAGAGTGAGAGAGAGAAAGAACAAAAAAAATGAGAGAGAGGGTCAAAGAGGGAGCGAGAGTGAGAGAAAAAAAGACAGAGAAAGAGAGAGAGAGAACCGTTTCTATTACCGGGTTGTAGCTTTGTTGCCATGACATTGGCCTGCGAGCGCGCGGTCGTCATGAGAGCGCGGAGAGGCTGCGCTGCTGGAGGGAGATGCCCTGCCTGCCTGCCGCCTCTCTGCTCAGCCAGCTCAGGGGGAGAGAGCACACGTTACCTAACGCCGCTAACGCACGGCCGCTTACACACAACAAGACACACACACACACACACATGCATGCACAGACAGGCTAGCCATCTCAATCAATCACGCTTACACACAAAGCTCTAAAACGATGTGCACCCTCTAAACAATTAAACAAGTACACACACCTCTCAGAGATTCACACATGTTTATGAAAATAAAAACACACATTCACACAAATCACAAACAAATGGAAATACAAACATGTAAACCCCTGAATTCAGTCCTACAGGCGTACACACATAAACTGCACCCATTCTGACATATAAAACATTCATGAATCGACACTACACATACTGTACACACACACACTTATGTGCACAGTGACGAGACAAAGAGAGCTATTGAAATGACACACACACACACAGACACAAAAATCTACTCCTTCTGCTTCTAAAAACTTTGTCTTCAAAGCTCCACTTCAAAAACATTTACATACACTTAATTGAGTCATAATAGCACACAGAAGTAAAAAGGAAAAAAAAAACTAGCAAAACAAAAACAATACCCTGACTGTCCAATCGACTAGCCTGTTCCTTCCTGGGACGTCATACTGTGGCAAGTGGCCAGCGGATGAATGGATGTGTCAGATTTGCAGTAAGTGGTAACAGTGTAAATGTGTCACCTGGAATGAAACTGTGAACACAAACACACACACATATGCACACACACACACACACTTCCATTCTGTCTCTGGGCGGCCAGTTATTTTGGAGTGGAGGAGCGTGGTGTGTTGTTGTTACGTGGCTGGAGTTCCCTGGTGCCGTGAGAGGCCATGTGATATCTGAGACTGGTTCATGTTCTTTGGGCCCGCTGAGCAGTTACATGACTCTGGCTCACCATCTTCCCTTTACTAGAACCGCAGAGACGCTGGACACACACACACACACACACACACACACACTCACAAACACACAACATACATGGCAGCCTACTGATTCAGTATGATGCATATTCAAACCTAAACAAGACAAACACACTCTGACAGAAGGTAAAAAAAGGGAGAAAGAAGCGAGCGAGTTTCTTTAACCTCACCAACCCCACACATCACTTTTCCGCACGCCGTGTGCAAACGTTTCTCTCCTTGGCACCGTATTAAAAATTAACACACAATTGCCTGAGAGAGGTGTTACCGCATGTGATAGATAGTCATAATAATCTACATAATATGCGCAGAGGAGCCAAACAGGAACATGTTCTTGTGCAGCTCCGGAGCGTAAAGCAAAAACCACGGAGGAAAAAACAAAGATCCTCTCTGTGATCTAAGCACAGAGAGAAAGACACTGAGGGAAAGAGTGAGAGAGGGAGGGAGGGGGGGAGAGAGAGGGAGAAAGAAAGAAAGAGAGAAAGAAAGAAAGAAAGAAAAAAAGAGACACTGCTCCTGAGGCCTCTTGATTTCCATAAAGTGGAGCCCAGTAGCGGTAGGCAGCGTTGCAGTGCGCTTGAATCTGATCCAGGCTGACAGCCTCACGCACCCCAGCCCTGTCTGAGTGTGCGCGCACACACACACACACACATGCGAGCAACGCGCAGTCGCAGCTCTGCCAGGCAGCCCCACTCACTCAGGAAGTGCAAGTGGCTGGGCCAGTCGCTTCGCCGCCTGTTACCATGACAAACACAGTCAGCTGGGAATCCACCCAAAGAGACGACAAAGAGGTGGAGAACAGAGAGAGAGAGAGAGAAGGGAGGGAAGGAGAAAGGGAGGAAGGGAGGGAGGGAGGGAGGGAGGGAGGGAGAGAGGCAGAGACGGGGAAGGGGGTGTGTGGGGAGTTAAAGAAGAAAAAGAAATGTTTCTGCTCTCTCGGCTTTCAGCATGCTGCTGTGGCAATGTGCTTGTGCTCAGGAGAGAGAAAAAAGAAAAGACTGACTGCTCAGAGAGAGAGAGAGAGAGAGAGAGGGGGGGGGGGGG
>JAGFZM010001874.1:582528-598428 GCA_017657215.1 Limnothrissa miodon
CAATAGGGCAGACTAGAGGATCACAGCCTCTGTCTCTGCACCACGTGCTGAATACACGCCACTTCAGTGTATACAACGACCTAGTGGATGTAGCTGAACAGCAGCCTGAACAGTCTCTATAACTGCGCCTGACAGGCCGCTCTCTAGGAGACGCGCCCGTTCAGGGGCCAAGCCGTCAGTCTCCATGCTTCCGGCTTGGGGTGCCACAGCGACCCGTGAGCCTGCGATAGGAGATCCCTCCTCAGAGGGAGGGTTCACGGCTGGCCGTCCAACAGTGAGACCAGATCTGAGAACCAGCTCTGAGATGGCCAATTGGGGGCGATCAGAATCACCCTGTGAGCCCCCGCTCTGATCCTGGCCAATACCTGACGCATCAGAGGAAGGGGGGGAAAAGCGTAGAGCAGACCGCGCGGCCACGGATGCGCCAGCGCGTCTGACCCTAGCGGCGCATCTCGCTCCAGCGAAAACCACGCTGGACAGTGAGCGTTCTCTCTCGAGGCGAAAAGATCGACTCGTGCCCGCCCGAAGCGGGACCAGAGGCTGTGCACCACGACTGGGCAGAGGCGCCAGTCGGTTGCACGCGGAACACCCCTGGAGAGGAGGTCCGCGCCTGTGTTGTGCACACCTGGCAAGTGCGACGCCCTGATCGACAGGAAGTGGCGGGAGGCCCAGGTGAGCAGCTTGTACGCCAGGCGAAACAGGTCCGGAGAGCACGTGCCGCCCTGGCGATTGATATACGCCACAACAGTGGTGTTGTCTGTACGCACAAGAACGTGTTCTCCTCTGAGAAGAGGGAGAAACTCCTTCAGAGCGCAGAAGACAGCTAGGAGCTCTAACACATTGATGTGTAATCTCCTGGAGGCTGTGCCCCATGTCCCCCTGGCGGGGCGACCGCAGCAAACGGCGCCCCAGCCGCTCTTGGACGCATCGGTGGTCACCGTCATGCGTCTGGCTATAGTGCCCAGGGCGCCGCCTTTGGTGAAGGACGACGGCCTGCGCCAATGCGCGAGGGCTAGCTACATGTGTCTGGACACTAAGATCCGACGGGCGGGGTTCGACCTGGAGGACACACCTAGTTCCGCTAAGGCAAGCTGCAGCGGGCGTAAGTGTAAAAGGCCGAGTGGGACAGCGCCGCCTGCGGCGCACAGGAGGCCCGTCAGTCTGAGACACAGCCTGGCCGAAATGCAGGCACCTAGTCTGAAGTGGCGTAGACACGCCCTGACGTCCTGAAGTCTCTTCGGAGTGAGCGTCGCTCTCATTGAGCGTGAGTTCAGCCTCACGCCCAAGAACTCGACCTCCTGAGAGGGAGAGAGCATGCACTTGCTTAGGTTTACTAAGAAGCCCAGATTGTGCAGGTGACGCAAAACAGTGTGAGCCTGTGACGTTAGGAGCTGTCTGGAACCCGCCAGCAGCATCCAGTCGTCCAAGTAATTGAGGAGTCTGATCCCCTGAGCGCGTAGAGGAGCGATCGCTGCCTCCACGCACTTGGTGAAGCACCGAGGTGCTACAGACAGGCCGAAAGGGAGGGCTGAGTCCTCGTAAGCTCTGCCCTCGAAGGCGAAGCGTAGAAAACGCCTGTGTCTGGTGACTATACCTATGTGAAAATAGGCGTCCTGGAGGTCTATGGTGACCATGTAATCCCCCTGGCGGACTGACTCCGCCACCATGCGGCCCGTGAGCATGCGAAAGGTGAGAGGTTTGAGCGAGGCATTGAGCGCTCTGAGGTCTAAAACTTCTTGGGCACAAGGAAGTACGTACTGTAACGACCTGCGCGCGCGAGCGTCGGATCTACGCGCTGAATAGCGCCCTTTCTCAAGAGATCGCAAAGCTCCTGTCTGAGAGCAGGGGCCCTGGAGGGGGGCACCACTGACTCCATGACACCTCTGAAGGGCGGGGGTGGCCACCTGAACTGCAGTTGATAGCCCTTCAACACTGTTGAAAGAACCCAACGTGTCGTTGTGCACATCGCCCAATTCTGCCTGAGCAGAGCGGCGGAATGAGGAGGCAGCAAGGACAAACGAAGTGCTATGCTGCCTCCGAGTGGCACTGGGGGGGCCGAGGTCAAAGACTGAGGCTGTCCGCGAAGCTGAAGAGCGTCCGACTGACAGGGCAGAGACCCGACGTAGCGTGGGGGCTGAGGGCAAGATAGCCGTATGTGAGACCGCTGGGCGGTCACGCGTGGCTGACGAGCCGTGCACGTCACTCGTGACGCCCCGTGGGGCGGCCGACCTGGCGTGCACCTCAGCGAAATCCGATGTCGGTGAGCTGCGCACTTCACCTGCGACGTCCCGTGGGGCGGCCGACCCGGAGTGCGCGTCAGTGACGACCTCGAAGAGGGGGGAGAAGTTTCCCGTCTGGCCCATGGCAGACATGTCAGACTGGGCAGACAGTTCTGCTCGTATCTGGGCGATAAATCGACCGACAGAAGCGGCGAGAGAGGACGGGGAGGGCTTCTCGACCGTGAACGACTCCGATGCGTCGCATGCCCACTGGCTAGCTGGTAGCTGACTAGCCGCTGAGAAGCTAACCGACGGCCGAATAGCCACTGAAGACCGGTCGATTAGCCCATCCGGGTGCGAGGACGCCGGGGGAAAATCGATAGACTGGCAGGCAGGGAGAGCACTGACACCAACGGGGGTAGAAGCCGCCCCTGGACTACCAGTGGAACCCACAAAAAATGCTGCTCTGTTGGCGATAGCCGCAGGGGAGAGGCGTTCGCAAGCCGAGCAGAGATCTGGCCGCGAAAAAAGCGAGCATAGCATGCTCGTTCCCCATACAGATGAAGGAAATAGCATGGCGGTCGGAAATCGCCATCGAACGATCACAGTCGGTACAACGACGAGTAGCCATCTTGCGTCTCGAGGTACCAGAAGTTAGGGACCGGCGTGAGCACTTGGAGCAAGACGGAAATCCCTCGGAGAGCTTTGAAAAAAGCTTTTGTGGTGGGCTTTCAAAAAAGCCGTTGGTTTTAGAAATATTTGCGGAAGCAAACGAAAAGCGACTCAGAAACACACTCAGTAGGCGAGGTGAAAGAGGCAAAGAGGACCTGAAGCGTAAGCGCAGTCAATATATAGACTTTCTGACGTCACGCAGGGCTGTCTAAGTGGTTGCCTGCGCGCGTCAGAGCGCTTACTGCCCTTTTTTCAAAGGGTTGGTTAAAATTGACTTCAGAAAAAGTAGGAGATGATAAGCATCATCCACTCGTACGTTTCGGTTTCGAAACGAAAGAGAACTACTATTTCCCCACCACTGCCACTGCCCTATGACTTCTACTGCCCTACAAATGCTACAGCCCTACAACACATGCCTTTCACCAGAGCTGGCACTTTAGATTCCTCTGCCCTCCATATACCAGACAGTTGTACAATGGCACACTCTGTTTCTTTAAGTCAAATCAGTGTAGCAGTCTTTCATCAACAATCACACAAAGTGAAGCGAAGGCCTGCCTCTGACGTTCCCTTGACTCTACTCCAGTCTCCGAACAGTAACTCACATTGTACACTTAACTTAACAAAAAAAACACTGGCTTGATTTCTGCCAATGCAAAGCTTTTTTACTGAGACACGCCAGGGAAGCTTTTTCTCACCATTTTCTCGCCTTGTGTACAGCTGTTTCTGGATCTGTGTAGAAGGCTACATCTGGACAAACAAGAGCCTTTGCGCTTAACTTCGGTATGATCTGTTTTCCTACTGCATGTTGTAGATAACAGCCTGTCGCAATGTCTGGTTTCACAGGCTGCGTTTAAACGATAATATGCCTAATGTTTGGGTTACTTCAATGACCTCTGTAACAGAAAAGCCTTTGAGAGTACAAGCACTAAAATGACCACTTTCAGGAAACGGAAATGAACAAAACCTGCTCTTAACCTTTCTTGACAGTAACATTTTAGCAGACACTCATCGTTTTGTTTGTTGCATGTAATACATTTATGTTTGCTGATATTTTGAACTCTTGTTTCCTGACATATTAATATGTTAAACAAACTAAACCTGATTTTATAATCTGACATATAATTTCGTAATATTCAGTTCCAAGAACAAAAACCTTACCCTAGCTTGAGTTTAGAATTTAGAATGACAGGAATAATAATTTTTCAAATCATAACAATCAAGAATTATAAACATCTATATCAAGAATTATAAACATCAAGAATTATAAACATCTTCTAAAAATCTATTTAGTGTAACTATAATTAACCCCCTCCTAACACACACACACACACACACACACACTCACACAAACACCACATGATCTAGACCATGCCACTCCTGAGCGTTTCCCTCCTTCCTTCCCTCCCGTTCCCTCCATCCCTCCCTCCCTCGCTCTTTCCCTCCCTGGCTCCCTCCTTTTTTCCTTGGCTGGCTGGGTGAGGCGTCCAGGCAGGCAGGCAGGCAGGCGGGAGGAAAGAGACAGCTGAATGATCAGTGGGCTGCTGCATCTGAGCGGAGCCTCCAGGGCCTCCGTCAGCGCAGGGGAAGGGAAAACGCTGCAGCCCCCACAGCTGTTCCTAATGCTTTAGTCCTCATTGCCCGGCAACAAGAGAACAAAACAAAAGCAGCCCCCCAACCCCCCCCCCCCCCACACACACACACCCACACACACATCTCTGCCCCCTCTCTCTGTCCCAGTCTCTCCATCTCCACCCCTCATCTCCTGCCTGCACCAGTACCTCCAGTCCCACCCTGACCCTTACCCCACCCACTCACACTCACACACACACACACACATACACACACACACACACCTCTTGCTCTCTACCCTTCAGCACACACCCAGGCCCACACCCATACACACGCAATGAACCCCCACCCAAACCCCTGCCCATACACCCACACATGCCATACCCACACACACACACACACACAAACACAAAGTCCCTTTGTCCACAATTGCTGGGCAAAATATATATTTTGAAGGGATTAGGAGCCTGGCCAAACAGTGGCAGAAACAGCACAAGAACATGGGACTTTCCGCTCACCCATGATACAAACAAATAATTATGTGTCTCCAAAGGGCTGGACGAGAAGTATTTCAACGTCGCAGTGTCCTGTCATGTGCTTTTCTTCCCTTTTATCACTTATTGTTTTTCACAAGGGCAACGATCCCATTATCAAGTAAAAACAATTCAGTTGAAGTTGGACTGAAAGTTCATCACATTCAAATAAATATATTTCTGTACATTTATTGTTAATATACTTCAAGGGGTTTGTATATGAAATCTACATATACAGAAAGGCACAAAAACAGAAAGAGACATATGATTGGACAAGACAGACTGACTGATCTAAAGGGAGACAAACAGACACACACACACACACACACAAACACACACTGACACACACACACAAACACACACACACACACACACACACACAAACAGACACAGGTCAGACATTTAGCAGTTGGTAGGTGGCAGCTGGCTCCCACGCACCCAGAATCAGACCATGGGAGTCACTGCAACTGCCTGCCTGTCTGTCTGTCTCTTTGATTTCCCTTCATTGGAGGTAACATGACCAGGGATGCTACGTGGGCTAACAAAGGCACACAGCCCCGGCGCTTGTGATGCCTGGGACGCACACAATAGAGGCAGAAGGCAGGCTGTTGTGAGGAGTAGGCAGTGGGCACGCTCTGTGCGCATGTGACGCCACAGCACTGTGCCATGCTGAGAAACAACACTGGCAGCCTACCCTCACATCTGCTCTCTCTCTCTCTCTCTCTCTCTCTCTTTAGCTCTCTCTCACTCTATCTTTCCCTCTCTCTCTTTCTATCTCTCTCTCCCACAGTCACACACACACACAAACACACACACACACACACACACACACTCACACCTCTGACTCACAAGCACACTCTCTCCCCCTCCCTCTCTAACTTTCACCCACATCCGTGTGCCCACTTTCTACGACAATCGGACACGCACAGCATCGTTCTTCCTCCCTCCTCCCTGCTGACCATTGACCCTCCTACTCTCTCCTCCTACTCCGGGGTGGACAGACAACCCCCCTCCCCCACCCCCCACCCCCCTTGGGTCTCCATCTTCCATCCCTCCTGACTCCCAGGCTAAGCACCGGCCTGCGTCCTCCACAGCTGAGGCACAATCATCCAGCGCTGCTGTGGCCGGAGGCGCTTTCCAGTGGCTGAGTCTCTTCTGTGGGATCTCTGTGTTGACACTAGGGATATAGTATCAAAGACCTGACCTTCAGCCCAGCTGTAAGCGTTCGTCTCATGCCGACGCTGAATTGTTTGCTTTAAAAATGGCTGGTTTGGACACAGTTATACTGTATGTGATCGCTGTTGTGTGCTTCCCTTCACAAAAAAAAAAAACAAATGACAGCGAAAACAAACAACCAGAACTCCTTCTAAAGAATCTTTAAAAAAAAACAAAAAAAAAAAACATAGACTCTTCTCAGCAGGATGAAATCTGGCGCGCACACACACACACACACACACACCAAACAAGAGTAATTAAATTAATAAAAGGAAATGAAGAGTAACCAAAATATGCCAAAAAAACAACAACAAATGAACAAAACCTCACCCACAATCCTTGCCATGCCACAGGCATCCTGACTCTCCCAACTGAAATAGATAGTGGTGATTAGGTCAGCCTATGGGAGTCTAGGAGCCGCTAGAGTGTGGTGTGATAATACACAGTTTTATAAGTGGGGTGGGGTGGCCTTTGCGCCGCGTAATGAGAGGGTTTGAGATGGTGGGCAGGCCCGGGCAGTGTGTGTGTGTGTGTGGTGTGTGGAGGTGGTGGTACATCTTGAGTGGGGTAAATGTGCCCTTTATTCCAGCCAGCCCTTTTGCTGACTGCTCCCTCTGTTTTGGCCTGTGTCTGCCGGGCATTAAACAGCCCAGTTCTCCACGCCATTAGCCTGGTGACGTGCGTGCAGAGACATAACACTACGCTCGCCACTCATGGCCTTCACGGGAGAATTTGAATCATTCAGCACTTATGACTGACGTCAAAGTATTAAAAAAACTCAGCCGGCGAGTCCCTCTATAGGGAACGTGAATTTGTGAGGGTTGATAAAGGGTCAGATGACACAGAAATCTAAAGGTTAACTCCTCTGATTATTTTCTGCCCTAACAGGTCACTATGAGGCAACT
This sequence comes from Limnothrissa miodon, assembly GCA_017657215.1. Classification (NCBI taxonomy): domain Eukaryota; kingdom Metazoa; phylum Chordata; class Actinopteri; order Clupeiformes; family Clupeidae; genus Limnothrissa; species Limnothrissa miodon. The sequence goes on from JAGFZM010001874.1 coordinate 589,642, forward strand.
AATGTGCCTCCTCTCACTGGTCAGTGTGCCGTTTTTTACACATCAAGTGTTGAAAGTGAAACAATTACAAATACAAATTGTCTTCACGAGGAAGCAAAGGAGGGGTTTTGGTGTACAGTATAAATCTTCATTGAATGTGTGTGTCTGTGTGTGTGTGTGTGTAGGGCCCAAACACCTCCAGTGAAACTGAAGAAAGAATGCTAGCAAAATTGAGTTAGTTAAGGTGTGTGTGTGTGTGTGTGTGTGTATTTGGGTGGTGGTGATGGGAGAGGAAGTTAGTACGGTATCAGAGACTACTGACAATAATATTGGAAAGGTTATGTGGAGGAGATCCATATGATATATAACACGAAACACAAAAAATAAATAGCCATACTATTTTTTGTAAAGAAACATTTAAAATGAAGTTTTATTTTTTAACATTCAAAAACAGTCCTTGATCTCCATAGTTACGATAGTGATGATAGTGATGATAGTGCTGTAGTGTAATGGCCATACACACAGACCTACAGGAGAGGAAAGTGCCTTGCTGCTTAGTCATCAGAATTCCCCTCCTTTCTAATTTTGCACACTCGAGGGCTGAGATACTAGGGCCAGGCAGGAAATGAGACAGGCAAAAGGGAGGGCCCAACCTGCAACACTATCCATTACACCAACCCAACATCTCACAGAAATCAGCAGGCCTCGGTCAATAATACACAATACACAAGTGTCCTTCTGAAGTCTCAATGTCAGAATTCTCAAGGTAGCAGCCATGTCTGGCTGAATATCTATCTACCAAATCTATCTATCTATAATTATATACATCTATCGAATGAAACTCAACTGCAGACTGTGAGCCAGCATGACGCTCTTTTGTCATGACCCATGACCCACATGTGTAATGCACATGTGACTTATGACTTATCGGTCTGGATTATAACAATTGGACTCTCGTTATGCTTTCGATAGATAGATAGATAGATAGATAGATAGACAGATGGATAGACAGATAGAGATAGTAAATAGAGTATGCTGTGCTGTGTGTGTTGGATTGTGCTGTGCTGTATTGCGTGTCTTGTGTTGTGCTGTATTGCGTGTCTTGTGTGTACTATATGGCAGTGCTGTGCTGTGTTGGGTTGGACCGGACTGGGCTGTGCTGTGTTGTGTTGTGCGGTGCTGTGTTGTGCTGCGCTGTTCTGTGCTGTGTTGTACTGCGCTGTGCTGTGCTGTGTTGTGCTGTGCTCAGCTAAGCTCTGCTGGGGAGAATCTCCTCAGTCCCAGCGGGTCGTTCGTCTAAGGCCCCTCCTTCCCCTCTGCTCTTCTCCTCTCCACTCTTGAGTCTCCTCCTAGCCTTAAGGTGGGTGCATGAAATATTAATGCTGCACCACCGCCGGCAGTAGAACCCTGTGTGTGTGTGTGCGGGTGTGCGTATATAGATGCATGCATTTCTGCGTACAAACGTGGATCTCCATGATTGTGTGGGGTAGTTTGTGTTTTCATGTCTGTGATGTGTGTGTGTGTGTGTGTGTGTGTGTGTGTGTGTGTGTGTGCGCGGATGGATGTGTGCCTTTCTGTGTGCATCTGTAGATATCCATGATTGTGTGCATGTGTGGGGTAGTGTGTGTGCCGATGTGTGTTATCTTTGTGTGTGTGTGGATGTGTGTGGATGTGTGTATTTCTGCATGCATATGTGAATATCTATGATTGTGCTAGTGCATGTGTGGGGTAGTGTGTGTACCCAAGTCTGTGTGTGTGTGTGAGCCTACACTGACACAGCCATTGCTCCAGTGACATCCGATCCCTGTCTGCATTTCCCTCCCTCCCTCCTTCCCTCCCTCCCGTGCCTAGAGGACTACTGCTGCTACTACTGCTGCTACTACTGCTGCTACTACTGCTGCTGCTACTACTGCTGCTTCTACTACTGCTGTATATCCCACTGCACCTTATAAACCCTTCTCCACCAGCAGAGAGCTGTGTGTGTGTGTGTGTGTGTGTTAGAATTAAGGAGGGAAAAAGAGAAAGAAAGAAAGAGAGAAAAAGAGAGAGAGAGGAAGTGAGTGATAATACATGTAAAAAAAAACAAGACATAGAAAGACAGCATACTACTGAGAAAGAAAGGTGAGATCTATGCCGATGGCACCGTACACGTTCGACAACTTCTTTTTTTGTGGACCTCATTACCTCTCCACTAATCCTGTTTTGTTCTTAACTAGCTAATAAAAGTCTGTTTAGTTTGAAATAATAAAGCCATAGACTACGAGTAAGATGGGAGAGAGAGAGAGTGGAAGGGGGACTCCAGAGAGGGGGAGGCAGAGTGTGATGAGAAATGACTATGCAAAAAGTGCCACTGCACACGAGCACATCACTTTGTTTGTGTGTGTGTGTGTGTGTGCGTGTGTGTGTGTGTGTTTTCTTTGTGAGAAAGTACGTGTGATGCACATATGATGAGCCATATTTGGGAAAAACCCACTCGAAGGCCAGCTGACACTGCCTAAACTCAACTGCAAACCTCAGAGCCTGGCAAAAAGGAACCCCAACCTGACCATAACCCAACCATCATCCACACCTGCCCACAACACACGAGAAAGTCACGGCATGATGGTGACATGGCCGTGTCAGGAGAATCGTGTGAGAGTAAGTCTCAACTCATCTGACTTCATTTTTGCTGCCTGTCGGAAACAAAAGGTGCTTCCTGTGAGTGAAATAATGAAAAGGAAGTCAGTGCCTGAGGGACCCCTGCTGATCATATTACACTGCGCTCATTTTCAATGGATATCCCTTCAGACCAGATTAACACTTGTAAAGATGGTCCAACAACACTTGAGAATATACACAGTATTAGAATGAGCTGCAGGGATGGTGATGTTTCCCATAGGGGGCTCCTGTTGGACCATCTTTACAAGAATTGCATTGGCCCCCATTTTCTATTGATTCATTAAGATGACATTTACAGAGGCCGATGACATTAGACCCAAAGCCTGTGAAAATGAAAGGTATAACATGGTGGAAATGTACCAGGAAATGGGGGAATTCACGATGTATGACAGTGCATCAGCACAGAAAAAAGCAACATTGTTATTACATTGTACCTTTTAATTCTTTACAACCAAATATTTTAATTCCCATGCTGCACAGAGGTGCATCAAACTGATATTTCTGATGTAAATGCACTAGCATTATCCAGACAGACACAATGAAATGGTTATAAAAGTAGTGATAAAAGTATAGCTATACCACTATAACAGCACACTACAGTAAATACCACATACTGATTTCGGTGTGCCATTAAATGGTAGAATTTACTGTAATGATAACCACTATCTGTTATTACTCATGAATAGCCTAGTGTGCATACATTCAATTGCAATACATTGTGTGACTCCCTTTTTGAACTCAATAGTTGTGGTGGTTCTGAACAACTGACGGTGATCAACTGGAACACACCGCACAAACCACGTCGTCCTAATCTGGATTATAAGTAAAATTAGACAGACATGCCTGTCTAATCCGCCATTGACAAGTGGTGGCCGCAGTCATTTTGATGGTTGAAAAAAACCTGTATGCTGCATTAATCCAGCAGTTGCAAGCCTACCTATTTATTTTTTACTTTATGGATGCTTCGAGGCAGCTACTTGATGCATTTAACCAAAATTTAAAAAAAAGTTGCAAAATCCACTTTCAGGTATGTTATCTTTCACTGCTTGCACAAAGTGGAAACAATCCACATAGAAAGTAATTAATGTAAAACGTTCCCTCCAAGAATGCTATTACTATTACTTTTCCACCAACCTCTTAGCCAGTGGTCCTTTCCATATTTCAATAAACAGGTGTCGAGAAACTAGGTCATGTTTGGTGACTTCAAATTATTGCTTAATCATGTTCAGGCTATTGTCTTGTTTTTATCAACTGAGAAAATATCTTTCAAACTGAATGTATTTTTAAAAACAATGCATCAATTAGTGACCAATCACACCTTATTTACTGTAATTTGTCAACTGATACTGTTTTCTGTTCTGAATGAGCAGCTATACAGACACAGTCTGTATGTGTTTCACAACATTTTTTAAGTTGATTCTCTAATCACTTTCTCTAATCACACAGACCTTTGAGTGCTCGTGCAAAGGCAAACATCCACTATATAGAGCAAGACATTTTATGTGCCTCTATATGGCCCTGCAATTAAGACCTCTGTGTTTCTTTACTTTTAGGTCAGGAAGTACAGTAAACCTGAAGAAACCTTTGCGGCACCTAGGCAGAGGCATCTTTTTTTTTTTTTCATCTAGCCTTCAACATGGCTTTGAACTTTTTTATATATTGTGGATATTGATAAATCCATTTATTTACTTATTTGTGTGTGCACATACTTATAATAACAGTGAGTTTTGCTTCAGATTTTAATATCTTTATCTTGTCTCTAGTTTTCAGTGGCAGTGTTTTGGTTGTCTCGTGTCTTAATAATTTTGCTTGATGTCAATTTGGTTCCTAATTATTGCACTTAAAACAAAACCACTGTAAGAAACTTGATTGCACATCATTAAGTCAACATTGCTGTTGGTGGTGAAATGAGGCCTTAAAGCCAGATATGGTTCACAGAATCACACTAGTCTCAGCCCACACTCTTCACATGACACACACACACACACACACACAAACACACACACACACACACACACACACACACACACACACACACAGGCCCACACCTCCATTGAGATGGTATCTTATCATCATAGAGTGCCTGAATGGCTTTTGATTCTGAACATCCAGATGACAATAGTTTTCAATGGCTTATAACATAAGTTGTTTCAAGTAGGTAACAGAAAATGCATTTAATGCAAAACATTAAGATATTTATGAAAACGACAATGACTATAATTTGAACGTAATAAGAAAAGTTACAACAGATATTAAACTGCAGATACATTTAAAGAAATGGAAAAAAAATGTTTAGTTATAACAAACTACTGTTGAATAAAGTGTCAAATATTCAACATTTTTAAACAACCACTTCAATAAGGATACTAATAAAGAAAGAAGAAGAACCAAGTGTTGTTTTAAACCACATTTAGCAGCCGGCCACTGTGTATAACCTACTGTCGTTGGTGTAGAAGAATATCTGCCCTCGTGCAAGCTCTAGCTCTAGTACAAAACTCCGTTATATAATATAGCCTCGGCAAATGTGTCCTGCTTTCTCATAGAAAAAAAACGTCTGACGATTGGTCATAACTAGAGAATTCACTGAACTTTTAGAGACATGTTTCACGTTTTGGCCTGCATAGTTGTGTCAGGTTCAGGACTGAAGGATGACTTTTACTTACAGCGCGCTCCCTGACGGTCTCTCACTCTCTCTCTGTCTCTCTCTCTCTCTCTCTCTCTCACACACACACACACACACACACACACGCACACGCACACAACTCCTTGACCTAAATTACAATGTATATAATGCCACAGTCATCCTACGATTCCACTTTTGATAATTAAGTCATTCACCCTTACCCGTTTCGGGAGTCCGGTCCAGTCCGGTTCCACGGAAATCAGAAGTAACTCATGAAATAAGACAGACCAACAAGGTAGGCTACTTTTAAAAGACCAACAGGGACGTGTAATCTTCTATACACCGTGATTTGGACTGTCCAGTTGCACACAACGCACGCTTTCTCTTTAAAAGACACAATCTCGAAATACACTGCGAGCAGCCGATCATTCGCTCATCTCAATGTCACAAGTCCAGGCTGCCCATGGAGTAGGCAGTCGGCAGCTGCGAACTCCGTAGCAAGCGCAAGACATTTAATTTGATTGATGGGCTGTGCAGTGGCTCGTGGGCAGAGCCTTGGCGACACGCCCCGCCTATTCGAGTCGCCAGCTAATCGGATTGCGCGGCGATGGAACTTCAGTGGTCTACTGTCTTCTTCCATTTAGAGAAAGACTTTAGGTTGTCATTACACCACAGACCTACGGAATGTACGTGCGTGTTTGCAGCATAATATAAATGTTAGCCTACGCTTTGTATCATTATCTATAGACCTATCCGAGACTTGTGGACTCAAAAAGGCCCTAGGCCTAAAGATTTTCACATTCTGCGTTTGCTTCTAATATTATGGATTGCACGCCCAAACATTTCTCCACTCATTTAAGTTCAAATGCACTGACTTTATAAAGTAGGCTAAAGGTATCACGAAAGAACAACACGTGATCTACTCTCAAGTAGCCTAATGCACTTTTTTTATAACATTCATTTTTTTTTTTATTTAAGACCATATCTATCCAATCGAAATACATGGTGAACAATAAACAGACAATTTTATTGTTGATGTGCTGTAAGGCTCATACTCCTGACCTCATCAAACGCTTCCAATTGGTACTGTTTTCCATGGCAAAGTGTTGACGCTTTCATTTCAGTCAGGGGGTTGACATTCCCTTTTGACATTAACCTTATAGTTGTGCAGCAGTGAATTTTGTGAAATCAAACGAGCAGGCCATTTCTTTGTGTTACGGTTCCTGAAGCCTCCGGAATATTAGTCAAAGCTTTTTTAACGACAGTCGTGTGTAAATGGCTTCAATCACAGTTTATCTGCAGGCAGTTACTTGAGGCAGTGGGGCATAGTTGTTGAGAAATAGGCCACGGCATTAGGTTAACCCTGAATCCCAGGCATGTAACATCGACATAGTACTATCAGTTGCAAGCTGACACAGGGATAGAAAGAGGGACATAGGTTTACATGCTATGGAGATGCTGCGTCATATGCCTAATACTTGAACAACGTTTCCATTAATATAAACTGCCAAGCCTCAGTATGAAATCTCTGACAGGACAGAAGAGCCAGGCATGTTTGCAAATTAAACTAAACTGAATTTGAGACATTGAACAAGATTTGCTTTGCAAACAAACAACAACAACAACAACAACAAAAATGTCATTCAAATTTTAAAATTTCAGGTGTTGCAAGCTTTCATGACTATCATCTTTTGTGACTCTACTTTTTGGCACTTCATTTGGAACCCTGTATTCCTGTTCACAGATCGCTAACTTCTGGAATGGACTATAATTAATTCCATGGGTGAACCCTCCCAAGATGACCCAGCTTCTAGTTGGCCCTGCACCTGGACCCTTCTCTATGACACTACATGAACCCCCCAAATGCATCCCTTATGATTCATCTCACTTTTGGACTCTAGCATCATGTCAGGCTGCTTTTACACTGCCGAGGACTTCTGACAATCTATGGCTTGATGGCTCTTAATGACGTGGGATTATAATTTGGGATTATCATGGGACTGTTATGATGCTCTATTAACACCATGGATTTAATGATGCAGGACTGTATTTTGGAATTATTATGATGCTATATTAACACATTGGACTTTAATCGTGGACTAATAATGCTAATTGCAACCTTGCATGACCCTAGGCAGGTTTCCCCCTTAAGCAGTGGAGCTGCCCAAGGTTTTGTCCTAGACAACAACAGTTTTCCTTGCCCCTGTTGCTCTCAGCTGCTCTCTGCTGTGAAGCATGAGGCATGACTTGTATAATGTGCTGTATAAATAAAATGTAATTGAAAAAAACAAAAAACAAAAAACGAATAAAGCATCATAAATGCATTAATAAATCGTTATAATTCAGGCATATTTATATTATATTCATAACACATTACTAATTTCATTAGCATTCATCAGTGCTTCTACATTCTCATACCTGTGTAATAGTGTAAGGTATTGAAATACTGTAAGGCTTTACAATTTCACAAAGCATTATACTGTTTCTTTGGCCTTTTGATACACTTTAAAGTCTGTAATGTGTCTTATTGACTTTCCTGACTAAGTATATGTTCATGTCTACTTAGCGCATGTTCTTAGTGCTTGTAACTCATTTTGTGTAACCAATTTCTCATGCCAAATAATTAATTTGACATGAGAGTTTGGGCATTTGAAAAGAAAGCGAAACAACTCTAATAGAGCTCTATGCAATGCTGTAAAGACCTGCAAGATTTATAGCTTGGTTGTATGCCTGGTTTGTTATAATGATTCAAGTACAGTTCAAGTACAGTCCTGGTGTGTTATAATGCTTCAAGTACATTATAATGCATTATAATTACTGGGTTATTGTATTGTGTAATGGTATTTTCATTCTTTAAATTGTTGTCCCTTACTCAAATAGTTCAGAATGTAATAATATCATACTAATATATTAAAGAGGAATGTCTTATGGCTAGTCAATGTACCAAAGGATCCCAAAAAAGGTATGGCCTGCAGCAACTTTGGCAAACTTGAAGTACTGCTCTGAGACAAATGCACAAGGCAAGCCTGAGGGTGAACCATAAATAAAACTGACCCTGTTCCATGCTATTACAAACTAAGCGTCAAGTTGCAAAATTAGGATATTTATTGATCCCGCCTCAGCTCAGCGGCTGCAGTTTTACAAGCAGGCCGTCGGGTCGGGCCAGACTGCGCTCTCCGTGAATCGTGCCCTGTCAGCGATAGAGGAGGGAAGCGGAGGGAGTAGCATGCATGGCACACTGCCTGCTGTGCTCGGCCAGATCTTTTTGTTACAAGTTCAATCTGTGCTGCATAACAGGAAACGGAGAACTGAAGTACTACATCTGAAAATAGTCAGAGAGCTAAGACGGATTTAAATGCTATATGCTCATTTCTTTTAAAGTAATGACAACGGTGGCCTGGTAATGGAATATGCTAATACAAATACAAGCTGCACAGTGTTGGAGCAATACTGTTTGCACAAGTCTGAACATGAGGTTGCCTTTGTGTGTGTGTGTGTGTGTGTGTGTGTGTGTGTGTGTGTGTGTG
>JAGFZM010001874.1:598438-600938 GCA_017657215.1 Limnothrissa miodon
TGTGTGTGTGTGTGTGTGTGTGTGTGTGTGTGTGTGTGTGTGTGACTGTGTCAAGAGCTGCTGATGGAGTACACTGTGCTTGTGAACAAGAACACTGAGACTACGCCACACAGTCTTTAATCTTGACAGTTGATGCAGAGGTAGGGTAGGTCATTATCTGCAGAGGGTATCAACTTTCAGTTAGTGCTTGTAAAATACCCCTTGCATTACATATTGTAAGTAGGTCTTTATGAACAGGAGGGGGTTTTAATGACTAAAAAAGCTGTTATTAGCTCTCCTGTTTAGAAAATAGTGGGCTATAGTGTCATACTATTACTAATTAGCAGAAACTGGAAAATGGTTTCAACTGGACTTTCTGTTTGTGGTAGCCATACATTCATTAATAACTCAAGCCATATGTTATTTCATAGGTAAGGCAGATCCATTTTTTAATGATGGACTAGGATAATAAACTCTCTCTCTCTCTCTCTCTCTCTCTCTCTCTCTCTCTCTCTCTCTCTCTCACACACACACACACACACACACACACACACACCATTGGAAGTCCTTTGGAAGTGTGTGGTCACTGCTCCCCCAAGCGTCGTCAGATGTAAGTAAAATTGCAAGACTGAATTTGATTTTTTGTGAGGTTCCTCAAAACAGACGCACACATCTTTTGTGATAAATACACTTTGCGATTTGACTTCTGGCTTTTGAACAAGTATCTGACTCTGCTCACAGAAATGGTAACAGCAGACTACGTGAACATAACGTGGGCAAACAGGAACAATCATCGCTGTTCAGCTTTTAGGAAAGGCAAGCCGTGACCTCTAGCGGTCGAATAATGTAAATGTAGGCCTACATAAAACTAGACTGAAAATTTGAGAGTGATTCCGGCTAGGAACACATTTAATTCCTGATATATGAAATACACTTTAGTGTTGAATAAATAAATGCATGCATTATTAACTACCTTACGAACGTTAAATGACTGCATAATATGTCGAACATTCAACAGTGAACAGTAGTAGGACTACTGCTGAATAAGCTCTTCGGACACTCTTACTTGGCAGCCAGTAGCCTACCAGTTATTTTAGGAAGCGTGTATTTGGTCATACAGAGAGCCACAGCAGCCTCTTGAGGAAAAGTATGGGGCAAAAGTATGGGGCAAAAAAAGGAAAAGACACTTAAAGACTTCTCTACTTTTGGATAGAACTTCTCAAGGCCTGTATGAAAAAGGAAAAACTACAAGTATATTATGTACAAAAAAACCCACATTGAGCTATGCACCATGAGCAGACTATCGTATGATAATTTTGAAATTTTAAGCACGTAAACCTAACAAATGCACAATGCATATACACTTAAGAAATTCATATAAAAATTCATCATTCCCTCATTATTGAAGGAGATGCTGGCAATATCTTTCCCTGTTGCATCATTTCATCCTGGGGTATAAGAATGGGAGGGGAGTATTTACGTAGCTCTTTTTATTTAAGCGGTCGCTTGCTATTGGCAGATGAGCACGCTGCGCCTGGCAGAAGAAGGGCCAGAGAACTGATACGCATTCGGCTAGTGCGCACGTTTTTTGGAGAGCGAGAAAATTGCCGGTAACTGTGAACCCCGCGCGTTTAATTTCGTTAACAATGGAGACGAAGTGTGAGTTAAACGGACACGCAATGTCCAAACACCCAGAATCATCAGGGACAGCTAAATGTGAAAAGAAAGGATGCAAAGATAGATTTTTGTCTTTCTTAAAAAGAAATCTGTTAGTGATTCTAACGGTGTCAGGGGTTTTGTTAGGAGTTGGACTTGGAATGATTATTCGGAACATGAATCTTACTCGAGCGCAAATGACATATTTCGCCTTTCCCGGCGAAATGTTGCTGAGGATGCTGAAGATGATCATTCTTCCACTGGTAGTGTGCAGCCTGATCTCGGGTGCTGCCAGCCTTGACACTCGCTCGTTGGGAAAACTTGGAGGAATTGCAGTGTCTTATTTTTTGGTAACCACCCTCATAGCCTCCTCTATCGGCGTGGCTCTTGCGTTCATCATCAAACCCGGCGTAGGGGCTGGTGCATTGAACACCAACAGCTTATCACTGGAAAGCGTGAGCACCAACAAAGAAACCGCGGACTCCTTTTTAGATCTTGCAAGGTAATTAACCCATTCTCATTTCTTGCAGACATCCATAAGCATTACAGACATATGGCCATTGAAAACCATGAACATCCATAATGGATTTTAAAACATAGAGGACATTGGAATATTGGAACAGGCTAGAGTTGGCACTTGCTCACGCACATACTCCTACCCGGCTGCATGATTAGCCGTATATGGGTTATACACACGAGCGCATCTGACCATGCTGTCACTGAACTGGCAGAGACCGGTATTGCACGAGTCCATTCTTAAAGCCATAGTATACTCTTTCGTAACAGCTGATTCCATACTACGCGCCCGTTAAATATACTGTATCCCATTATCTCCAGTGGAACAGGTGCACAGGGCCCTATCCCT
>JAGFZM010001874.1:603438-608905 GCA_017657215.1 Limnothrissa miodon
AGAGAGAGAGAGAGACAGTAAGGATTAAAGAGAGAAGAACAAAGACAAGAGAGGATCAGTCGGCATAATTACATTAAATATCAAGTACCGAATTTCAACAATTGGATATCATAAATCATTTGTCATGCATAATATTTAATTTATCGTCTTTATTTATCGATAAAAATGTATTTAGGTCATCAGAAGGGCCCTTTCTAGGTGTGTAAAAGGGGAACTCTTCCAGGCCGTGGGAATTTCACCTCAGACTAAGAGTCATGAGATTCAATTTTGAAAACCACAAGAATTTAAGGTCTGGCTCTTGGCTCCCACAGAATTTGACCTTTAGCAAACATATATCCTCTCAAAATGCAATTAAATGCAGACATATGTATGTCTATGTGTATCTGAGCAGGTCACATTCAGAGTCACATTATTCATTCATAACCAAAACACCTGTTGGAACTTTACTTTTCACCAAATATTGTGCGATTTGGTTGAAATGTTCTACTTTTAGAAGCAAAATGAGTGGGGTAGTCTGACAGCCACTTCTAAACATAGGGAAGCATCTCACCAGGGGTTCTCAGGAGACTTTTTAAGGAGGCCTCTCTTTAGCACACACTGCCTGTGCCAGTGCATGTCGTTAGGCTGGGATTGTCAAGGAGAGGAGCTGAGGACTGGAGTGTGTTTGTGTGTGTGTGTGTGTGTGTGTGTGTGAGTGGGGGCAGGGGAGTGGTGTACATGCCCACATAGCTGGTGGTTTCTTAGTGGGATGCTCTGAATAAGCCACTGGAGAAGGAGAGGGTCACCAGCATTGTGGGTGTGGGAAGCGCCTGCCAGGTCCTCCGCAGCACAGCTCTGAAGGCGGCTTTGTCCCAGCCTTGGCCCGGTGCCCTCCGCCAGACAGACATGCTCAGTGCAGGAGGCTCTAACTATATGCTTTAACAAGGAGATAGCTGGGCAGGCTAAGAGTTAACATTCTTTCGAGAGTGAGAAGTGAGAAATGCAAAGCTGTCTGATACTTGGTGTAAATATGAGTCTGAACCGCTTTGACTTCTGTTTTTATGTTTGTATTACAGTACGTCACGGATTACAAGAACATTTCAGTGGGAAGTGGCATCAATGGAACCCTCCTCTACCAGAAGGTTATTAATTATTTTAATTGTAATGATTTATGATTCATTTTGTGACTATGCATAACAACAACAGTTAACTGAAAATAGTTTGGCAGCTCGGACACTAACTTTTGTGAGTTTAAAGTGTGTATTTTTTTACAGTGTGTGTTTGCATTTGGGAAATTGTTCTCATGATATGCAAAGGCCATATAGAATGAAAGTAGTTTTTGTTGAGCTAGTAAGAATTGGGGCCAAGTGGACATTGGACGCAAACAGGCCTGCTAAGGAACAAATGGGAACAGTGCCGATAAAAAAAACAAAGACAAAGACGACCTGTCAATGTGTAATGTCTCCTTCCCAGACTGGTATTCCCTTATCCGTAACACATTACCTCCTAACTGTCGGGATCTGTCATAGTTTTGCATAGGGAATGTCCTGTACTGTGGAAAACTGGTCCTAAGAGGTAATCCATTTCTGGAGGAAAAAAAAAACATATCCCTCATTTTCTGTTTCTTCAGACTCCCCTCGCTCGGAGTCATTTGGCTTCGATTAGGGCTTTTCAGTGAGCCAGCAGCAGAGCCAGTCACTGTGACCGTGCCCTTTTTAGTCTGCACAGGGGCCTGCAGGCTGAAGTCCATTCTGGGCTTGGGAGCGAGGGGGGAGAGGGGTGAAGCACGGAACTGATGTCCTGTGTCTCTTTGGCTGTCTCTGGGTCTTGGAAGTGTTGAGAGAGCCTGCTGTTTGTTTGCCTGGCTGAGATGGGGATGGAGTTGGTGGAGGGGTGGAGGGTTCGGAGGGAGGGAAGCTGCCTGCTCCAACTCCCGAGAGCTCAAGTCAGGCAGCTGGGGATGGCAAGTCTTTCCCAGAGTGCTTTTCAAAGGCTCAGCATTTTTTTCCACTAAAAAGGCCAAATAGAATGCCTGAAAAATGCTTAATCACTCTCTTGTTAAGACAGAGAGGCCTTGATTAAAACAAAAGGAAAAATAGATGTTTTTTACTCCTAGAAAGAGCTGGAAAGAGAGAGGGAAGCTTTATTCAAACCTAATTAAAACAGATGAAGCGGATCTTTTTGAAAGGATTGGGTTCAGTATCTTAATAGAAAGCACCTCTCTGCTCGGTTCACAGTGGTTCTTACCCAGTGGTGCATGGCTAAAGCACAGCGCAATCATTGTTGATCTGCAGGGATCTCCATTCCTGCCCCCCAGTCAATCTAGGGCTTACTCACGCCACACACACACCCAGAGTGGTGGTGTCGAACTGCAAGCTGCCTCTCGCTGTCTGGCATGGTCCAGAACAAGGGGAGGATTGAGGCGTGCGCTAGGTTCTGTCCTGTCCGATCCCCGTCACAGACCCTCCGGTGCCCGATGCACCCGATAGCCCCTGGCACCCCCAAGCCCCTCTCACCCCCTTGAAAGAGATGCAGGCCGATAAGCTCGGTCCCTTTAGCGCAGGGCTGTTGGCGGTTCAGTTAGCCAGACACAATGAGATCACACACAGTAGGCTGGGCACGTCCACATTTGACCCAGGGGATCCCCAGCAAGGGGAATTGCCATGCAGGTGATGAGATGAAAGGTACAGTAGGTTATAGTTTGATAAAATGTAGTTGACAAAATGTGAAAGGGCAGATGATTTTGCCTTTTTAACCTAAAAGAGGAAAACATACAGAAGTGCTATACTATACTATACTATTGCTCCAATATACTATTGCTCCAATATACTATTGCTCCATTAAGCTCTTATCTTTAAGTATCTTTAAGTACACTGTTATGCTGAATACCTGATGTTTTTTGTTCAAAATCATGATATGCAATACAGCTCAAGTTAATAAGTCCCCAGTCCCCTGAGTAGAAACTCTAGAAGGGAAGTTGTTTGTTCAGCATGTTGCCAAGACTCCTCAACACATTATTAAACATGTAATTGTGATACTGGAAGTTAAAGTCTAGTGTTGCCGGCATGTTTGCTACAGGTCCCCTATGGCACTGAGACAGATGGCATGAACATCCTGGGCCTGGTCCTCTTCGCCCTGGTCTTTGGGGTGGCTCTCAGGAAGCTGGGTGCAGAGGGAGAGGAGCTCATCCGCTTCTTCAACGCCTTCAACGAGGCCACCATGGTGCTGGTCTCCTGGATCATGTGGTAAATGACTGCCTAGTACAAGACCAACACCACTGCTTCAGCAGTCTAACTGGTGCCCGTATAGTTAGGCGTTTACCGTGTTTTCTAACAGTGCATTTACAATTGACTAGGTAGCATTTGTTTGATTATCTGATATGTAGAAAGATAAGTAAAAAGACATGTAAAACAGTGTGTCCCGCAGAACATTAGTTAGTCAAGATGGGGACTAGTCAGGATCACAGACTAGTGACTGTTATCATTGAAAAGTTTATGTGTTAGATGAGTAGTTTCAAATGATATTTGATAAGAAGTGCATTAAATAATTTTTTTAAAAGCAGGAGATGTTTGTTGTCAAGATGGTCGCCTTAACAAGTGTTGAGAGAAAGCCTGTGATGTAGAAAACACAAACACAATAGTAATATGGTAATATGGTAAGTTTAATTAAACATAAGATAAAGAATCTGTCAGGCATAAATAAAGAGGAAATCAAAGGGCAGAATTAGTTTATGATTCCTTGATGGTTCCTTTATGGTAGTCAGCTGTTGCGGAGGCACCTGTTAGCAAGTAGCACAATTAGCTCCCATAAACCTGTCACATGGGTGACCTCCTTTAAGGGGTCATGTTTTTCATGCAGTTGGTCTGCTTGGAAAGCAGGATAATGCTAAAACTGCATGGTTGTCATGAACATTGGGAATGTAGAAAAAAAGATCAAAAAGCATCAAAGAAAAAACCCTACAAATGTGCAGTGAGTGGTTGGTGGCTAATTTAGTTTAGCTATCTAGCCTTTGATCTTAATTGGCAAAGATCTGGACTCTGGACTGGACTCTGGACTGGACTCTCTAAACTTCCATTTATTTGAGTTGTCCAGTTGACACCTAGGTCTTAATTAGAGTAACATGGACCTTGAAACATGTAACATATTATTACAATCTTATTACAGGTAACTAGCATTCAGGTTGTGTGCTCTGACAATGTTCTTAGATGTTTCCTGGGCTGTTGTCAGCAGTTGTTCTCTCATATGTGTTCCCCAGGTACGTGCCCCTGGGCATTATGTTCCTAGTAGGCAGCAAGATTGTGGAGATGGATGACGTAGTGTTGCTGGTCACCAGCCTGGGCAAGTACATCTTCGCCTCCATCCTGGGCCACGTCATCCACGGAGGCATCGTCCTGCCTCTCATCTACTTTGCCCTCACACGCAAGAACCCCTTCACCTTCCTCTCGGGACTCATCACACCCTTTACCACAGCCTTCGCCACCTGCTCCAGGTAGGCTCACCTCAGTTCACTGGCTGTTTATGTACTCTGTAAAAAAGTTGAATTAAAACTCCTGTTTCCAAAGACCTCAAACTGAAATCACTTTCTACCCCACTAATTTACCTTTCATAGTTATATTAAATGCATACACACAGAGACTCTAATGGGGTTATGAAAAGGCTTGAACTCATAGTTTTATTTTTTCAATTAACATTCATGTACTGTGTAGTACATTTAGTATTGTAGTACCATTTGGGCTTTGTCCACCAGTCATTCTTAGACGTTTAGGTCTTACCTTCAAACCTTTGTCCCACTTGCCAACAATCCCTCACAGTTCCCTTTCTGTTGAGACAGATTAGTGTGCAGTGCAACAGACATTCCTGAAGGGTTTTATATGTTGGTTAAGAGTTCAATCTAAGGTTGTCCCAGAGCCAAATTAAATCAAACCTGCTCTGCATCTCCTATCCACTGGTGCCCTTTGAACGGGATAAACTTTGACCTTTGCCCCCTTCAGCTCAGCGACCCTGCCCACCATGATGAAATGTGTGGAGGAGAACAACGGCGTGGACAAGAGGATTAGCCGCTTCATCCTCCCCATCGGCGCGACCGTCAACATGGACGGGGCGGCCATCTTCCAGTGTGTTGCTGCTGTCTTCATCGCCCAGCTGAACAACACGGAGCTCAATGCTGGCCAGATCTTCACTATCCTGTGAGTGCTGCCTCAGGTGGCAAACCCCACTACTTTTTGAATGGCCTCTCTCGGCTTGAAACATGTATAATTTTTATCACAGGAGATGGCTTGTGCTAATGGAATAATAGTTAATTTAAAAGCCTAATTTATCTGTGATGTTGTAAAAGGTGGACATACATGTGTATTTGCAGACAGAGAGACAGAGTTGAACTATATTTAGTCGTCTGGAGTCAGAGGAACGGCATCTCACTTACTCTGGCCCCCATTGCACAGCAGGATGTCCGGAGCCACAGTCTTCGAGAGAGAGAGAGAGAGAGAGA
>JAGFZM010001874.1:609005-654563 GCA_017657215.1 Limnothrissa miodon
GAGAGAGAGAGAGAGAGAGAGAGAGAGAGAGAGAGAGAGATTGCATTCATGGAGACAGCAAGTTGTGAAAAGTAGTCAGAGGAGGAACCCCCTGGAAAGACGGATAAAGTTTCATGTCTGAAATGCCATTGGTTCCCTCTACAGGGTTACTGCCACAGCCTCCAGTGTCGGAGCGGCGGGCATCCCAGCTGGGGGAATCATCACCATTGCAATCATTCTGGAGGCCATTGGCCTGCCCACCAATGACCTGTCTCTCATGCTGGCTGTGGATTGGATCGTGTGAGTGCACAACACCAGCTCCACTTCATCCATATACTTCTTATCTTCCTCTCAGATATTCACACATGTTAATATACACACACGTGTGTACACTCGTGCATGCACGGAAAGCTAACTTTCTTCCCACCACACACACGTGCACACATTTACACATGTGCAGACACACACATACACATACACACACACACATTTATAGATGCCAATATGCTGAAAGAAGTTTAAATACACACTCTGTTTATGCTATGAGCTCTCCAAATGCCTAAACATTAGTAGATAAGTTTAGAGGTCCAAGAGGTTAGCATTTGTAGAAGTGTTTTGGTTCTCAGGCAGAGCTTAGTGGAATGCGAAAACATTGCCTTACAGACGTTTCTGTTAGACGTAACCTCTTCTGGTGGCTTTATGAATGACTGCAACATGAAGGTCATGATGCCGATGCTTGGTTTTGCATGTGTGCAAATACAGTATGGTACTCATATGTATGTGTGTGAATGACCTGGCAGAGACCGGACCACTACTGTGGTGAATGTGGAGGGGGACGCGCTGGGTGCCGGCATCCTGCATCACATCAACGAGGAGGAGCAGAAGAAGCTGCGGCAGCAGGAGGAGGAAGAACAAGGAGCGCACGAGCTGGCAGAGGTCAAAGTTGAGGCCGTGGCCAATGCTCAGGCAGATGGCGAGACCTCGCCACTGGTCACGCACCGCCCTCTGGTGCCGGACTCTTCCTGTGCCAACTTGATGGACAAGGAAGAGTCCATGCTCTAAGCTCAGAGACCTGTGTGTGTCTCTCTCTCTTTCTCTCTCTCTCTCTCGCTGTCTGCTACTACCACAGTGTAGTGCAGTTAACTCATGCCAACGTGCATACTGAACACTGTTACCTCACTGTTACGTGAAAAGTTTACCCGTATTGTCATTTGTTTTTTCAGTGCAAAACAAACAAACAAACAAACAAAAAATTATAAAATGATAAAATGTGCCATATTTGACATTGTTGTGGTGTCGGACAAGCCATGGTTTGGTGTAGTTTGTGTGTGCACATGTTCGCAAGTGTCTCATAGCTTGTTTTTTTTCAAACACTTTTGCCCTTTCTATCTACTCTGACAGATCGTTTCATTTTTTAAATCCAAAGGGAACTCTCCCAAGCTTGAAGTATGTCAGTGTTGGTGTAAACAAATAGGAGAATTATTTGCAGAGTAACCCAGGTTTGTTGTTTGCTCTTTGCGTGCACTATTAACCCTTTTAATGCTAGAGAAGAGAATCCATTTGTTGTAAATATTTATGTGGGACGTTCTTCAGTGGCGTGTTTTCTGTCCAGCTCAAGGTTGCTGGTGGCATGGCCTGCATTTCTTTGTGACCACTCAGCGCATGCACATTGGTCCCGTTTCAGTTGTCTGAAATGAGCATGGTAGACACAACAACCCAACTGCCAAAAATGCATCAAGTAAACAGTCATTATTCTGGACTTGAATAATTCGGTATGGAATTTAGATTCTACATTTTCAGGAAGTTGAAGGATATTTTTGTTAGAATGGCTTAAGGGAACACTGGCCCCTTTTGCAGTCCTATAGCTCCAACTAGTGGCTCAAGCACTAGCTCTTTTTTGTGAATATAGTGCCACCCTGTGGTGAATTATCAGTATGATAGTGTAACAGAAATAACTTATAATTCAGTCAATTGTCTGGTCAGTGCAAAAGGTAACCACTAAATGAAGGGATTTAATGATCATTTTAATTTTGCAATTATTTGAAACATTTCTTATCAGTGTCACTCCCAAGGGTCAAAATTAAGGTTACATGTACATAGTTAAATGTTTGTCAGAATTTTGCTCATAACTTTTTGTGATGAGATTAATACCATCATCTTGTGACAGTCACAAAATCTTGAGCTAGTAAAAAGATGCTGATCAGATACTCTGAAAATGCAAAATGCATGATCTTAGATATATAACAAAGGTTTTCTGGCTCCGATTTATTTTATGGTTGCTGCAGCATACAGATTTGCATGTGAAATTTTCGGGTAGGGGTACTGTTTCCTCTAGCACCTTATAACTGCTCTTGCAGCCAGAGGAGGTGTTACACAGCTAGCTCTTGTATTTATGATTGCCACAAATAGTCATGTATGGATGTCAGCTCATCATATTTTAAGTTTTAGCTGTGCAGGCGGCGGCAGTTAAAGAAGTTTTGTAGATTTGCAGAATGTATCGAAACAGCCACAAAAAGATAAGCTAAATGAACGACTGTAATTTATTTTTAATTGTTTTGGAATACTGTATAATTTTGTACTTTGTTGGATACTGTTGTTGGATGCTGTCTGAATTTATTGTAATCAAATTTCAATATAGTCTATATTTTATTAACATCTAACACTTTCAGTTCAAAGGGGTTAGCAAAAAAAGTGTAATCTGATATATTCTGCGTTATACTGCCTTTCACCTTTATGTGGGGACTGTCTTTGTAATACATCTTTTCTACTTTTCATGGTCAAATCTTTGCTTTTAACATTAAATCTGAGCATCTCTGTTGAATTTGTGTCAAGATTTCTATAATCGGCCTAACTGAGCATGGCTACGTAGCCAAATAAAGCTGCATTTTGCCAATAATGTGTGCACAGGAGCAACATGCCCAATGGGTGGCGTTTCTACTAAATTTCTACATAGAATCTTTTAGCTTATATGCCTAATAATTATTGCAAAGATAACATTTTTAGCACATGTATATATGATGATATGGAAAACAAAGGAAGTAACAGGGTAGGACCCAGACAGGATCTTGAACGCATCCTTTGTCTTCATAAGAAGAACTACAGATGTGTCTCATTGGCTGGTTTGGGCAATCTCTTCCGTTGGCCCCGCCTGTTTACTTGCAAACCATTTCCTCAGTGGGAAGAGGAATACTGATACCTCCTCTTTATGGGCTAACAGTAATTCGGCTATTTCAATGCAATTTATTATATCATGCATCACAGATTTGCCTAAGAAAAGTTCACTGGGGATAGGTAAGTACTACAAATCGTTTTCACATCATCATGTAGTTGCCAAAGTTGTGTTCAATTCAGTGAACGTAGACTAGACTACTCTAACGATGCTGTCATAACCCCTGTTAGAATCAGGCGCTCATTTAGTCAAATAACCATGTCTGTGTTCTTTTCAAGACCAATGTGTGGCTTTTGGGATGCACTGCTCACACGATGCTCATCATCTACTTATTCATTCCACCATAACAACAACAACGCACAATGGGTTTTATATAGCAAATTGTCCAAAGTGAAGAGTAGAGAACGCAAACAGCGTTTTTTGTCCTTTCGTTTTCTCTCTCTTGTTGTTAAACTGTTTAAATATAGCCGAGCAGTGGTGACGAGTGAATTCTTTTAAACGTTCCCAGCTCTCATTCCACAGGCTCAGATAACTTTCCATGAGCTGTTGACTGTAGACGTGACTTTGAGGAGGAAGCAAGCGTTGACCAATGATCTGGATGATGCAATGATGGCAAGTAATAATGACTAATAATGAATAATGACACATTTTAGACACAAATATTCGGTACACTCTTTGGTATAGCTTGACTTTTCAAAGCTGACCTACAAGAATTCTAATGGAGCTCTACTGTTTACTCTGCAAATAAAGCCCACTCTTTTGTGTAAAAGATGGTATACTTAATTTAAATGACATTATAGTAACTTGAGAACTTATTGGTTAGGAGAAAGCTTGTCTAGTGTTAATAGTAGAACATTATCTTTGGAAAGTGATAATTCTGCTCAGTTTCACAACTCAAGAAAAGCTTTGGTGGGCTGGCTAGTAGTGTATTTTGGGCAGATCAACAACAACTTTAAAAGTAGATTGCATTGCACTGGGTCATTGCAAGGTCTGGTTATTTGTTTGGGGTCCTGGACCACCTGTTGCTATGATACCCAGTAAGGTATATATGCAATAGCGGTGGGTCTCTGGATAATATGTGAGTGTGCCAAAAGTGCTGGCTCCCATCTGAAGACTTCCCCCCTCTTTTAATCTGAGTGACCTTAGCTCCTGTTAGCTGTCAAACTGTGTGTCCTTCAAAGCCTTTCAGCCCACAGTGTTTTTAAATATCCCCCCTATCCACATGCATTGGTCGTGGCATAATGCAGCAGCCTATGCCATAATATTGGGAACAAATAGTGTTTAGATACCACAGAAAATAAATCAATACATACAAACCCCTCATGACATTGTTATTATAGCAATATTAGGTGAGTCGCTTTATGGTTCCTTTAACAGTATCAGAGGTGTCTGAAGACCTTTCTTAAAGATACTGAATGTCCATTCTAGGTTTTTAATAAATGTCTTGATTGGTTACACTTTTGATGTGTAGATCATACCATCCAAACCCTTGATATGATAGCCTGTAGCCTAGTTCAGCAAATACTGAATTGGTAATACACTGTATTTGGGATGATCTGTTATTACCCCTCATAAAGGCCTCCTCCATACACCCATCTGCAGAAATGCACATCTTCTGCAAAGTTGCCTCAGAAATTATGAATAAAATAATAAAATAACTAGTGTTATGCATGATCTGTGAAGTACTACTAGTTGAGTGAGGTTGTATAAATGTAAACTGGGCCTTGCTAAAATGAAGACTCTAATGTAAAGCCTCATTAGACAGGAATGAAAATAATATGTCATATAACAGCTGGCACTATAAAGTAGCTAGTCCTACATAAGTCTATGCATGATGTTTCTTTAGTGCTTGATAAACACGGGTACATTAAAACATATGAATGTATAAATTGCCATTCTCTGGTTAGTTTTGTATATTTAGGATACAAATTGTACAACACTAGTTGAATTTAAAGACCAAAAGTATCAAACTGGTTTCAAAATAAGCACATTTGTAAAGATGCTAATTATCAGACACTCAGAACCTATCCATGGATATGAGGAACAATGAATAAAGAAATCATGACAGCACTGCCTAATCTGATTGCCTGTTGCTTCTATGCTGCCTGCCTGGACTCAAGAGTGATATGCAGCACATCTGGACAAACACTGCTTTTAGTAGAGTTTGATACCTTTCCCTGGTGATGCAGTGGTGCCAGGAACAGCCTAGTGCACAGTGTACTGCCAGTCTTTGTTATGGACCGGACTGTTCAGTCATTCTTTTATAGGCTCTCCCTCTGTTGTTTGCCATGGCAACCAGAGGTACTTGAAATAAGGTGATCACAGAGCATCTCAGCACTTTCACCATGTGAAGCTGAAAATCAACAGTGGATTTAAAAATATATATAAATATTGTTCATGACCTTTCTGTTTAAACGCTTCAGAACAGAATTATAATGAAAGTCTATGTGAATAATTCTTTTTTATGTAAGGGGTGTGTGTGTGTGTTTGCCCTCGCACCGTGTAGAGATGTATAAGGCACTGTGTTCTGTGCCTGGTCCTTTCACAAGTCTGGACATGCAGCCTTGATTAAATTACTGATGCAAGCCAAGAGCAAACATATCATTACCCTCAGCTGCTCCGTGTGCTTGTCCTTGTTTTGTAAATGACCAAGCTGATAAGAACCCACCCTTTACAGAACACATAATATCATTACCTTGTTTCTAAAACAAACCAACCCCATAGTCTTTAAAGAAGTCCAATTCTGCTACTGCAAATGCGAACGCTGCTTTCTCTGAGTGTGTGTGTCACATGTTATGTCGTTACACAGCAATTACCGTGGACACATGATGCATCAGTGGGCCTCGCTGGGTTGCCATGACGCCGGGAGTTGACAGAACGGTGCCCGCTACGCCGTGTCAGATGGAACAGACGGGGAGGTGGAGGACAAAGATACCTGAGTTTGTCTGGAGCGGCCATGCTCACAGGCAAGCCCAGGCACCAGGAGACAGAGAGCGGACACCGTCCACATCCAGCCATGGAGCCAAAGACTCAGACAAAGACAGGAATGCTAACAAAAAGACAGTCACCATGGCACCAGTGTCCAGGTGCATGACAAGCAAAGGGCAATACATCACCAGAAAGCCATTGGTGTCCGCAGAGCGGCATACATCAATACTGAAGAACCCCCTCTCACAGGATCTCACAGTGCAGGTAAAACAAAATAGTTTATGTTCACTTTTGTTATTGTTATATGTGAACATACTGTTGTCACTGTGCTGTAAAACTGTCTAAATAGAAATTCTTTTGATTAACTGATCACTCTGTTGTAGCGTGACAAATCACAAGCATATCTGTATTAAATAGAATGTTTTTCTTCTACAGGACAAACACCAAACTGGCTCTACCAGAGAAACCTATGTCAACGACAGGAGGGAGCCTCAACCCTACCGGGGGTTTAAAGATACTCTGACATGCCCCAGTCCTTCCAAGCCTTATGGACTGTCCCACTCAGTCTCCAGGGAGGACTTGACCCCACCTCTTACCACTGCTGATCTGAGGTCCTGGTCGATGTCCGAGGAGCCTGTGTTCAGGTCCCTGGGCCAAAGCACAACGTCTAAGAAGCACAGCCACCGCAGTTTTCCCAGCCCGCCGCTGGACGTGGAGAGCCTGACCATACCTCCAAGCCCCAGGTTCTCCTCCACTCAGAGAACCATCCCCACACCTTCCCCTGCATCATGTCCATCGAGAAAGACCGCCGCAGATGTTCTAGTTTGTGAGCCTGCATTGAAAAGCAGTACTAAAGTAAGCCCACCTCCGTTTCATCAGATGTCGCTTTATCAAGCAAATTACTGGACTTGTGCCATCCCCACCTCACTTCCTCCTTCCCCGGACCGGAGGTCCCCAAACTGGGACCCTGACAAAGAGTACGAAGCCCTCTTGGATTACACTTACCCACTAAGGCCGGGTCATGTGAACTCAGTCAAACGTGACTCAGCCCATTTGGGTTCGCACTTGAAAACAGACGTGGCTCTAGAGGACTCGGGGATTGAACTAGACCGATTCTGTAGCTCATCCACCCTGTCCTGTTTAGATCAGTTAGGGTCATGTGCTACCAGAGGGGGCAAAGTAAACAACCATCAGTCAGCCCACAAGACTTTAGGGCCGCACAGTCTTGGCTCAAGGGAGCTGTTCCAGTCAAAGTCATCAGACGGAAGGTTGTCAAGTAGTCTGTACTCAGTTGACCACATTGGTCTTTCAGTGGAGAGTTTGGAGAGTGATGGCAAGCAACAACGTCAGCAGTGGTTTCACTACAAAAGACTTGGCGTCTTTTCCACATCAAGGTCTCCAACGACTTTCATCCCCACTTTGCATGTCTTGCCTCGTCCGGGATTACCGGGAGACCTGGACGAGGAGTTCTTGGCTTTGCCGGGGGAGCTTCAGGAGATCCAGGCGCTCTCTCAGTATCTAAAGGACATCTCTGCACAGATCAGCCAGCCAGTGACCTCAAGCTGGGAATCCCTGGAAAGGGAGACCTCCTCTACGGAGAAACAGTCGGCAGAAACTGTTCCTGCGCAAGAAGAGGAAGACACTTTGGAAGAAGAGGAAGGAGACAGGTCTGTTTATGAGGTTCTGCCGAGAGTTGAAGAGCCGTCTGAGGAAGTGAAAACGTTTGAGTCCAGGCTGCACATGCTGAACACAGAAGTGAATCGAGACCGAGTCAAGGAGGTGGCGTCCGTTATGAATCGGCTGGGCGGTCTTTCTTTATCAGAGTTGACAAAGGGCCCGCAAATGGACCAGGAGGATGCAGAGACCAAAGACTCGCTTGTGCAGCATGTTCAGGTACGAGCATGGTAATTATCAGGGAAGTGGTAAAACTGCGGTTGTGTTGTAAAACCTGTTTGATTCAGAAGGCCGTATCATTTCACTTCCCCTCTATTCACCAACACAAAAGCACATCTCCTATTACATGTCATTAGTTGGCATCTCACAAAAGTGAATATTGCACGGCATCTGTGGTATTATATTCCGCACAAGAGCTTGTTCTAAAACATTACAACTGATCAATCTGTTCACCTTGCCTCCTTCAATAGATGTTTTGTGCAAACCTGGAGGAGCTCATTCAGTGGCTATACAGTGTGGTGCAGAAAATGGAGGTCCTCGCTCCACCCTCTGTGGACATAGAGAGTGTCAAAACCTCTCTGGCTGATTACAAGGTAAGCCGTGATGGCCGATCCCTCACAACCCGCTGAGTGCTAGTCGCGTGAATGAATGCACTAATTTCAAGCAGCTCCTTTAAGCATCAACTTTCCCTCCATATATTTTTCCCTCTATGTACAAACGTTTCCCTTTTCTGTCTATCAGAGTTTCCAGCGGGACGTCCAAGCTCATCGTCCTCTGACCACGGCTGTCCTGCACACCGGAGAGGCTCTGCTGCGCTGCATGAACTCTACCTCTCCTGGTGAGGCTCTCCAGTTCTCAGTCTGGTCATGAATCATGCATGTTTGAACACAGAGGAGGAGGTCCATACCCAATACCTCGATACAGTCACGGAGTATAGACCTAAAAAAAACACTCTCACCTCAACCTGAGCCCTCTGTTGTACTCTTTAGTACTTTCATTGTCAAGCGAATAGATTGAATAGGTGGTCTCCTCTGATTGAGGGTATAATGGTTAAGTTGTTATTCAAAGGACAAAAATATAATATTGTTATAGTGAGTTTATCACCTCTTAGTGTCTAATACAAGACAAGCCTTGCACTTTCACTGTTATCAGTTTGTGTTTATTGTAGTTTAGGAGTGTTTGCGCTGAGAGAGTTCTTCAGACTAGGGGGGTCAACTAGCAGAGCTGCCCATCAAGCTCCTCTGGAAAGCATGTGGACTCATTTTACAGAAGTGAAACACAGAACATCAAGTTACCATCGACCGCTTATGAGAGAGGGAAGAATGGATGCCATTGTGTTCCTTCTTTGGCCGAATTGGCCTAATGTAAGATTCAAGCCAACCATTAAAATGTTTCTGAGATGACCGTTTGATCACCAGACGTTCTCCAGCAGCAGCAGACGTCTGCAGCAGGGCCGCAGATGTCCCGAGCTTTGTTTGTGTGTGTACGCCACTGTAGCATGCAGTACTGTGTAACTTCATACTCATAGAGCCCTGGCCTTACAGGAAGAAGGAGGGAAAGAGGTCAGCCAGTAGAGGGCAGTCATGTGTGTCAAGCCAGTAGACCTGCAGCAGTCGTCCTCCACTGTTTATTTATACCCTTGTCTCTCCGACCTAGCCATTCCTCACAGGCAATGCTTCATCCTCACTTCTGTACCACAGATGCCAGTGAACTATATTTGGCCACTCTGTCCTCACAAACGTTGTCTTTTCTTTGTCGAACGGTGTGCGAGAAAATGTTGTTGCTGTGCTACTTAGTTTGGATAGCTCACCCTTGGTAGGTCTAAAATGTCTCCTTCTCTGCTGTCTCATGCAAGTGTTGAAGGAGACTCTGGTGCTGATCGAGAGACAGTCACAGGCCTTGGAGACCCACGCTGAGCATCTCTTCTCCTCCATCCTCTCGGCCATGGACAGCCTGACGGAGGCCAGTTCCAAAGAGGGCACAGGTACTGACAGACACTGACACAAAAGCTTGCATCTGTATTGGTCCTCCTTGTTAACAGTTGTCTTACAGTTTTAAATTACTCATTGAAGTTATTTGGAGAATATACACTAGAATGAAATTAAATTACTAAAATGAAATTTTATGGAATTGTTTGCTGACAATTCATAAAACCTTCAATACACTATACCAGTTTTTTAAAATGCTTTTTAACATTACTGTATCTTTTTTGGCCATGTAAATGATGTTACACCTGTCCATTTTTTTGTGTTCAAGTAATAACACCCACCCAGCCAACAAATCACTTGTGGCCAGTTCTCAGTACTTAGTTAACAGTAGTGATCACCTTGTGATTTTTCTTCTGCAGAGTGCTCTGACTAAGAATAAAGGTGCGAGAGGTCTTCTCTTCTCTTCCCAAGGCCATGATTCATCACTGGTTTTGTTAAGGAAGCTTTCTCTGAAGGACCAGCAACAACACGCTCCATCACAAACTACAACTCTCAAGAAGGAAAACACTGTTTCAGATGTATTGACACCACTACATAGTGTTTCACAGTTTTTCACTTCACTTTCATCACATGCTTTGTTAACATACAGTTAAAGGCTAGGTCAGTGACCTTACATCTTTCTAAACACTTTTTTGACTTAAAGATAATATCTCCTGACCCTAGATCTTTTATTTCGATCACTGTAAATAAAATTTTTTTTTTTTTTTTTTAATGATACATGCTCTGAAAAGTGAAAACAAACCATTGGTGGCAGCCTGTCCCATTAAACAATAACAAATAATTACTGACTGCACCTTTAAGTGTACTTAAGTAATAAGTACTTTTAGAAGTATTTGTGGTTTACTTGTTTACCTCAGTTCAAGTGTACTCCGCATACAGGTCAGTCCCATCTTTTGACATGTCATCTTTTGGTTTTATGGAAGCTTTGGTTAGCCACCAATATTCTGTGTTTAAAATGGCTTGTCGACATCCCAAGGTGTGTGTTGGCACAGCTACACTAATCCCCAATGATGGATTGGAGCTGAATTTGGCGAAGGTGGCGACAGTACAGATCATGACTGTGATCTCAGGTAATTGCCTTATTAAATATGAATGACAAGCACATCGTCTGTTCTTGGCAGCTCTTTAGGTATTAGTTTTCAGTTTGAAGGAGGATGTATTGTACATTTACTGGTTTTCAATTTGTGTTGTATTCACCTGATATGTATTACATGCTATGTAACAACTTTGTCATGAACAGTGTTAGACTTGCAATAATATTTGGTGTTTGGTTGTGACATTGCCATGCTGCCTAGACTTTGGCTAGTTTGGATTTCGCACCAGTTCTGTTTACTGTTTTCATATTCTAAATTTACAGTAATTTTCCACCCATTGACGTTCTTTGAGAACACTTTAAGATACACACAAGAATATTAGCCCTTAAGGTACACAAAAACGCTAGTTTACTAAGCGTAAGATTATGTAAACTTGCTGGCTTCACCCTCTGGTTGCCATGGCAAAAACAGGTTTTTGGACTTTGTAAACTACCACATATTGTTATTATGTATTAACATGTGATAAAATATACCATCTCTGCCTTTCACATTTTTTTGTTTGAAGTCTACTCACTGAGGGAGGGCCAACTATAGCAAAGTCATGTAGTCAGTAGGACTGTGTGCAATCAGATTCATAAGGGCAATGAAACACAGTTAATACTCACTCACCTTCTAAATAAATGTTTTTTTTTTACAGAAATATTGTCTTTTTTGAGGACTCTAGTTGAGTGTGGTGGAATATTTGCTCGTCAGCTGTAGACAAAACCAACAGCATTCCTGCAGTTCATGGGATTCCTTGCCCTTAGCAAAATTCCAGTCATTCTGTGCCAAATTCAAGGGGTTTCTTGTGAAATTCTGAGAGGATGCCTGTTTAAATCTCTGTGAGCCTGAGCAAAACCTTTACTTTGTATGGCATTTAACAAACACTAGGTCACTATGGTGATCGTTTGGATGGCCAGATTATCCAAGCTCATGATGGACATTGGGCAAGTACCTACTACGCTAGCATTGTTTTCAATGTGTGTCTTGGTTGTAGTAGTGACCAAGAGTGTAGTTATTTACTTGAGGCATGTCTGCTTAGGAATCTAAAAAAAAATGCTAGATAAAATTTTACCAAGTTCCTTTAAAACTGAAATCAGTTGCCTTTATTATGAAAAAAGAGAACATAGTGTTTTATATATGCATTGTGAAATTGCCACTTGCAATCAAGATCTTCCACAGGTGAGGGCCAATTTGTCAAACAGATTCTAAATTGGAACAACATATTTGCCATATGAATGTAGAATAAATAATTAACACACAATCTGTTTTCTACATGTTCCACCAAGAATTGCAGACATGTTTAATATCGTACAGTCCGGTAGTACAATATTTATTTAACTTTTTTTCCTGTTAAATGTTACATATTGCGCAACAAAATTACAATAGTCTGCAGCCACAAATTAATAGCAAAGATTGAGAGGTAAAACTACTCAAGATAATGTATTTAACTACAGAACTAGCAAATCAGATCTTACATATATATACATAATGTTTATGTACATATATATTTTCACTAGACTTTTTTTTCTTGTTGGACAGTGAGACACTGTTGTGCAGTTGGTTGACACGCAAATTGGCGAAAAAACACCTTCCAAGGGGACAGAACTACACACGCCGATATAGACAGCAAAAAAAAAAAAAAAACGAGAGAAAAAAAAAAGAAAGGAAAAAAAAGTCAATGAATCTCGAGCACAGACCAGCCCTGCAGTGGGAATGAGTGAGAAAACACACACTATTCCAGGAAGCCTGCACTCACACAGGATTTCAAACGCTCAGTGGAAAAGAAATGCGTTTTCTCTGGAAAGGGTTGAGAGGGGGACCCATGGCAGAAAAACAAACAAACAACAAAAAAAAAAAACAAGTGTGAGTGTGTGCGTATACAGGGCAAGGCTATGGGATGGGACCGTTAATGGATCATAAACCTTATCATTTTTTTTTTTTTTTTGGGAGAGGTGGGGGCGGGGCTTGTACTGAATCTGTCGTTTTACATAACCATTGCTTTTGGTAGTGAGGCTACATACAGTACAAATCAGGCAACTTGTTTTAGTTTTTTTTTGTTTTCTCCTTTCTCTTTTCCTGCTGCGCCTTGTCCTCTTAACATCTGCCTGTTTTGTCTTTTGGGGCTCTCTGCGATTTACTTTTTTTGTGACGTTTCAAGTGGTGGTGGGTGGGGCGGGCAAGTGTGTGTTTTTGGAGAGAGGTGGGTCGGGGGCAGGAGACTGGACCAGAGGAGCTGGGTTCGTGAGCCGGAGAGAGGAGGTCCTCAACAGCAGCCGCCAGATGCTGGCTTCACGGGAGTGCTCTGGATCTTCACGTTGGACTTTTCCGAGCCTCCCGCCGTTGCCCCGGGGCCCATCCTCTTCTTGATCTCGGCAGCCATGGTCATGAAGGCCTGCTCGACATTAGTGGCGTTTTTGGCGCTGGTTTCCAAGAACGGGATGCCCAGGGAGTCAGCAAATTCCTAGAAGAGGAGAGGGCACCATCAGGGCTCAAATTCCAACATCATGATGGCTCAAATAATCCAATGAACACAATAGAGGATAAGTAATATCAAATGTTCGGATTGTCTTGAATATTTTAACAACCAAATACCAATGAATAGCAATTACACCCTACAAGCCTCAAAGACTAAGCTGGCATGAATTGACTTGGCCTATTAATGACTTAGGTCTGAAGGTTTAGGGTTAGTGAGGACATGTTTCAAATACAGAAGGTTCAATAAATCATGATAAATCATGACCAGGTAAATTCAGGGTGGAACGCTACTGCAGACTTTTGGGTACAAAAAGCCTATTACCTTTGCTGTTGTGTAATCCACCACCTTCTTTGTTGTCAAATCACACTTGTTGCCAACCAATAGCTTGTTGACGTTTTCACTGGCATAGCGGTCAATCTCCTGTAGCCACTGTTTAACATTATTGAATGACTCCTGTGAAGAGAACAAACACAGAAAAGTTGATATTACTCAGGACCTACTAAAATCACTTGGCTTTATTTAGCTATTATCAGGAGTAGAAACACAGGCACAAAAAAATCTCTTCAAACCATATTACAAATCTTGTCTAAAAGAAAAACAATATTCACAAGAATTTAGATCAATCTGACATTCTGGGGAGGGTAGTGAGCCTGCACAGTCAAACTAAATCCAGTACATTCTATGCAGTGTCTTGAACTCACCTGATCTGTAACATCATAGACTACGATAATGCCGTGAGCGCCTCTGTAGTAACTGGACGTTATTGTGCGAAATCTCTCCTGTCCTGCTGTGTCCCACTGCAAACAGACCGACAGACAGTTCAAGTCAAGAATGTTTTATTAAAATCAGCATTCAAGGGCTTTGTTTTTTTTCACTGCAACACAGAAAGTAGTTCAGTTCTGTTTTTTTTTCTTTTTGCAAGGAAACTACTATTTTTGGTCCTGTCAAGCACTTTGCTTCAAGCATAATACCTACCTGTCCACATATTAAAACAAGGCACCTGCAACTTACCCACTAGCACAGTGCAAATGAATCAATTAAAGCAGCACCAAAGACTTTTTAAGACCTTAAAATAAGGTCTGTGTTCTGTCAACTCGTAACAAGACGAACGATACTTGTTACATTTGCTCTGCAGCCCTCTTTTTTTAACGCCACTAAACAAGTTCTCTCAATTGGGTAGCTCTGTAGATCTGTAGTAAAACTACAAGACTTCCGTTCCATTCTGTAGAGGGTGTGATTTTCAAAACTCCTTGGTGCTGCTTTATTAAGCAAACAAAAGACGGGGATGTAGGGCGGGGGTGGGGTGGGGGGGGAGATAAAGACAAACTTACAATCTGAAGTTTGATCGTCTTTCCATCTAGCTCTATAGTTCTTATTTTGAAGTCCACACCGATAGTGCTAATGTAGCTCTCTGTGTATGTGTCATCCTGAAAAGAAGAAGAGGTGGAAGGAAGTGGGTCAAGGAAAGCTGGGTCTCTGTGCCCTGGAAGCACAGTCACATCCTGTTCAGAGTACATACGCAAGCACAGACACACACACGCAAGCACACACACACACACACTCCAACACTTTTTGCACAAAGCCCTGGTCTGACTCAGCAAAAGCCACTAAACCCTGCCAAATCCTTTTTGCGCATAACTTCAGAGGAAAAGTGTACATCTGTGTGTGTGTTCCTAGACTTTAGCAGGTTTGCACAGGTAAGGAAGCCTGAACTAATGTCCTTAAACACACATATACAGTATGTTAATATATAATGGACACAGTTGACATACTTACTGCAAATCGGAGGAGAAGACAGGACTTTCCAACGCCAGAGTCACCAATCAGCAGCAGCTTGAATAAATAGTCACTGATGAATGAGAACAAAAAACAAAAAGGGAGTGGACAGAAAGAGACAGAATGTGTTAAAAAATACTCAAGTACACTGGACAGAACAGGCCATCAAGCTAAGACTGAAATAACACTGTCCCTTTAGGATGTGACAGAGACACAGGCAGGGCAGTAACTACAACACTGTCGGTTAGTTCATGGAGCAGGTCCAGTGTGTGTCTCACGTGTAAAACAATCAAAAGCATGAAATGTTCCCACAGTACTACAGTGTTAGACATCTCTTTCCTCATATTTCCATCAAATACTCCCATGGTTTTAAATTTATGTTTTATCTTTTTGGTTAGCATGTAGCATCTTTGTTTTGGCAACAAATGCTTATTTTTAGATCTTCGCCTGTATCGCTAGGCTGGCAGAAGTGGCTGGCTGGTTGCCATGTATTGTCACATAGTCAAATTCAATCTTCTTCCTGTGCTTGTCCTGTAATGGATACTCTGGTTAAATCATTAGCTTGACAATTGCCAATAGTGATACAGCTTGTGTGACACATCATACTCGTACTGACACACTGGACCAGAAATGCTAAGACTTAACCTCAAAAGATTGCCAGTGTTGAGAAGAAGGAATGGAACAGGCCAGGGGGACAAAGCTGGCGCTCACACAGGCAAAGTACTAGCTGTGAACTTTGAGGCCATCTGGAGTAAGGCCTAGAGTAGACATTCATAGCCCACAAAGGTGACCTGCAATAAACCCTGATTGCAATGTGCATCATTCTCCACTGCAAAACTATCACTTACATAATCCAAGCTTCTCTTTATCTCACACACAAAGAACTCCTGTCCTATCCTGGCCAACACCTCTTACACTTTCAACACTAGCCAAAAAACAACAAAATAATCAAAAACAGATAAAACTTCAAGAAATGTCTATAATGACACTAAAATCAAACTTTTCCCCTCATGTGATTTCTTGCCTAGGGTCACCTGTATTGCCGTTGCCCCAGACCACAGTTCATTCATAACGCACTGGCCATCCTGTTCTAGTACAATGCTTTTTCTCTCAAAAGGTGCTGAGTAGGCATCATTGGCAACATACCTTCATTAACAGGGGGAGGTGCAACGACATGCCTAAAGAATCACACAAACCTATACAAACAGAGCCTCGCTCTGCATGCAAAATTGATATAAGGTCAGACAGAGCCTGAACCACTGTTGGAGACTCAAAACAGCCCAATGCTCGAGACTGTTTCATATTTCCCTCCCCACCTCCTTGATTGTGCAAAACCTTCTGCTCCAATGCGTGATTGTTGGGGCAGATCTGTGTAGTTTGGCTCCTGAACCAGGCCAGGGATTAAGGAGCCCAGTTAGACCCATAGGCAAACAAGAGGGGGTTTTGAGGTGGGGGGTTTATGTCTGAACAAAAACAAACATAAGCTCATTAAATGGATCCGGGCAGGTGGAGAGGGGAAGAGGCCTCGGTCTCACTGATCTTGCCTGAAGGTCACCAGAGACTCTACCAACCTTGAGGCAACACAGGAAGGAAGGGTGCCCTGGCAAGTGCAGGCAAAACAAACAAGACTCTGTGTGACGATTCCTATGGCATCAGACTATTAGTGGGACTGCTGCATTATGTTTTAGCTTATCATTTAAAAAATGCAGCTTATTGGGGAGTCCATTGATTCCTTTTTTTAAAGATATTTTTTGGGCTTTCTGCCTTTTATTCAGATAGTGACAGTGGAGAGACAGACAGGAAATGAATGGGAGAGAGAGATGGGGCAGGATAGGCAAAGGACCACGGGTCGGACTCGAACCCGGGTCGCTGGAGTCATGGCAAGCGCCTCCGAGTCCATTGATTTAGCCATTTTTTTTTTTATGTAGGCACTAGGCCTACTAAAAAGTATAGGCTAGTGCAAATCAAAACCATATCTGAGCTACGACATCACGGTATACCAGGATAATCAAAATCTCTCCCATTGAGAAAATTTACATTGGCATGTATATCGGCAACACAGTTCACACTGCCCACCCCTAGTTGGTGGTGATGAAGATTCACCATCTGATAAAGATGAAATAATCAAA
This sequence comes from Limnothrissa miodon, assembly GCA_017657215.1. NCBI lineage: Eukaryota > Metazoa > Chordata > Actinopteri > Clupeiformes > Clupeidae > Limnothrissa > Limnothrissa miodon. The sequence goes on from JAGFZM010001874.1 coordinate 626,201, forward strand.
GTGAAACGTGGGTGGCTGGGTTCAAGGACATTCTCAAACTAATTCTAAATCTGACTAACCTTTTGAAAGACAATTAAGGCTACATCACAAGGCCTGACCCACAACAGGCTGACCATGAATCAGAACACATTATCTCCACAACAACAGCACATCTCCTCCATCTTCTTTAAGCATACTATTTAATCATGTTATCAATTGGGACTAGGCCCAAGTTGGTCATTTTGGTAGACCAGGCTTATATATCTTGGAAACAATTTCCTGCACACAGAAAACAAAAACACAGCTATGACTATTGTGTTGACTGACTGTGGCATCATAAGGTGGGGGTACTGACGTAAAATTAACGTGCTACAATATATGTCATGCCCAGGTTTCTATCTATTAGAAACCAACTGTTAAGAAAACTATTTTCAAGATTACTTTAAACCCCCTTGATAAAACAGAGTTTGCCTTCAAATCAATAGGCCTTTTAGGATAAGCTTGATTGCAGATGATCTAAAGTGTCAGAAAAAAAGACAGGAAAGCTGAATGGAACCTTTGCTAAACTTAATTAGCCTTCGAAGCCCATCCTTAATTTAGCCTGCAAACTGGTGTTTTTGCAGACTTGCACAACTATTTGCTGATCCACCACTGTATGCTGAACATTACATTTCACTCTTTGAACCATACGAACAATATGCCTTTGATCTACAACAAATCACCACATCATCATGACACAGCTGTATCCATGGCAAAGAACAAACACAGAGGTGAGTCTTTAAAACCCCCCCCCCGATTATCTGAACCCTCAAACTTACTTCCCCTTCCACCCTCCACTGACCACCAGACAGGAGTACAGCGGGCCAGCTGTTTATTTAGGACTGCTCTTGTCCACACACAGCAGCCCAACACAGGGGGAAATTCGAGTAAGCTGATTAAGCATTCCATTGGAGGTGGGGTGGGTTGGAGGCCATCACCTAGTGAACCACCACTTTGAGTGTCCGACCCTCAATGCCACTACTCCACAAAAATGAAGCCAAGAAGCAGGAGAACGCGCTTCTGGATACAGTTTTGCCTTGCTGTCATGGAGGCCCCCAGACCTAAACGTCATCTGAGTGGCCTGGTTGTTTCCTGACTTCCCCCTCTCTCCCCATTGTAATAAATTCCAGTCATGCACCCTTCATTACCCCTGCTCACACTAGACAATGAGCTGCCCTGTGTCCACACGTCGCCCGATGGACAGACAGGAATAAAAAAAATAAATAAATAAAAAAAAGTTTGCTTCCCTAACTATACTTCATGGTCTACAAATCTTCTACATATACACTATCTGGGACACATTGCTGTAAAACAGGGATGTTTCTCTCTGATGTGTTTATTCTTGAGAAATAAGCTAAATTTTCCACACAACAGTGCAAAATTCACCAACTCCACAGAGGTCAAACACTGTACATTCTTGCATTTTTACCACCATCCTCACAGATAAGAGGCAATTAGAGGGAATACCAGGTGTCTTCAGTAGATTAAAGTAGCATGGCATCTCGAGCATTTGGATCTTTTGCCAGCTCTTGGCCAACACAACACAGTGGCCGTCTACCCACAGAGGTGGGATGTAGGTTATGTGGTTGTGGGGGAGGTGTTCCACCTTCAGCACGTGATTTCAGCATTCTGAAAAAACGTGCATGAGCATGAACATGCCATATTCCATGTTCAAACTTTGGCCAATAAATGTACAAAAAAGAGAATTCTACTGAGCACAAAAGTACACAAGTTAAACTCCAACTGTAAACAAAGAAAACTGTCAGCATAGGCTGTAGTGAATAAGGCCAGTGGGGAAAACTAGCCTACAGCTTATGAGAAGGTGTCAAGAAGAGTCAGCTGGTGAAGGAGCTACGTTTTCTTAACAGACTACTGTAAATCAGTTCTCTTTTTTTTGCCAAACTTTTGAATAACCTATGGAACGAACGACACCTGGATTTAACATTGATCTAACATCCAGATGGTTAGCCTATTCCCATTAGATGTCAGCAGACCATGCATCAACTAGCACTGAACAGTTTGTATTCAAAGTTTTCCAAAAGATTACTGGGACGCAGGAACTCCAATGTGTTTCTGAAGTAGCAAGGCAGTGTTGTAAGCAGCCTGTCACATGGCATGTAACCTACACATGACTGACTCACTACTTCAGCTGATGTGTGTCTCCTAAACGTCAACTTGCACTTGCTTGTGATGGCTAGGCAATCATTTATCAAACATTGCCGGAGATAATATTATACTCTTGGCAACCATCAGCCAAGATTTTACTGATGAAAGTTGAACGTTTCTACCAGAAAAATAACACGCAAGTTTTGCTCTAAAGCGGATTACCTGCCCCGAGGGCAGAATTTTTTTTTTTTAGCATGAACCTGTACTATTTAGTACAGGTGTAACGTTACATAATTACCTTTACAACAAGCAGACAGTTTAACATCCGACTTGTCACAGAGTGAGAGATAAGAAAGTTAGTTAGAAAGTTTGAGTAAGGCGTCTTCTTTACATTGGACATGTCAACGGCTAACGTTAAATATTTTAGGCTTGCCACTGTAGTTAGAAAAGGCGGTGTAACGTTAACGTTATTGCGTGGAGATATGATGTGATTGATGTGGCATATCACCTGGACACGATCGTTTGAACTACTACAAAAATCTTCTATGGCCTACTTTTGACAGCAGTAGACATTTTTCAGTTAACAGTCCTGTCATCAATTTAATAACAACCTCAATGATGTCTCATACGAACGTGGTGTAACTGAAGAAACGAAACTTAACAACAAAACGACAGATATACTGGCAAACACAATCGAGCGATCACTTAGCGTTAATCTATGTCACACCTTTACCGCTAACTATTTAGCCATCACCTTATGAGACAACTAACGTTAGTAACTAAAATGCTACTAGGGTCGCCAGACTGTTGCTTATTGTCGTCAATATAAACTCTACAACCGCACATATTCCAAAAAGTCGTTTCTTAAGAAGCGAACTGAAACTAAATCGCATTCGTCTCAAGAGGGCATTGGAATAACGTTAACACTTTAGAAAACCGAGGATGAAACGATTCTTCGCCGGGGCTAGTTTGCTAGCTTGCTAATTAACTTCACGTTAGCACCTGTAACGTTTTCCTTCTTGCACAATTACAACAATGCGCAATATGCTCTAATTACAATGTCAATAACCCTCTACATATCAGAATGTCAACCTAACTAGCAAGCTTTCCATGTGCTCTAGACATATAAACACTAAACCGATACCCAGCTAACATAGCAAGCTGCGGCTAATTGGGTACGGAAAACCTTCCCCATTGCCTGTCAACTGGAAACAGGGAGCTCTATGCTAAGCTACGGCGCTGCATGTCTACTTACTATTCAGGATTCATCGTGGCTTGACACCGTTAAACCACTCTTCTTTTAAGATGAGACTCTCTTTAGGTTTGATGAACAAGAGAATTGCCTCGTTTCACAGATTTAAAAAGTAACTAGAGACTAGCTACTCCCCCAGACCCAAGGCGGCTAGTCGTCTGAACCCAAAATGGCTGCCTCTTCAACCAGGAAATAGAGACGCTTCGACTGGGCTGCTTTACAACGGCGTGGGCCACGTCATGCCACTTATTGGAAGTTGTAGTCCATGTTAATGTAATTTTGCTGGTCTCAGATAAGCCAGTTTAAAGCATAAACTACATCGCCCTGTCATCAATGCGCATGCACTAGGGTAATTCGATGTTTTTAACGCTTCGTTCTCTTCGGCCACAACCCTCTCTACTGTCAAAAAAGAACAAATTACGTCATTAGTGAAACGTGGCAAAACGTTGGCACGATCAATGCATCTGATAGCTCATATTTTGATCAAGGAAATGCCCGTGTCTGTGGTATTGATTTTTTTAACCTACTTTGTGAATTTCCTGTTGACTGTTTGGTGAAACAGTAATAAACCGAATTAGGGTTATTAGGCTTATTAGGACACTGAAACAGATCTAACAGGTTTAAGGTTTACACTATAGGTCTACAGTCACATGAGAGGTGATGGTGATTAAACACTGATCAAGTCAATTAAGTTCTCCTTAGCGAACTTGCAATATGATAGAAAATAGCCTACATACCAGTAAAAATACGGCCAGGCCTGCCTGTGTAAGGGTATTGGAAGAGGCAACTGGGATATAGGTCTGATTGATTTAATACAAAAAAAAAAAAACACAGAATACTGTATTTAAGGAAAACGTTTAATTGCATTGAGTTGGGCTAGGAAGATGATTGTGTGCCTGTCTGTACAGTTTCATGTGAGTGATTCCAAAATGTATACGGGAACTCTACAGAAGAAGCAGCTCCCACTTCTCCCTGTGGAACAGTGAGGGTGTCAGTGTTTAGGCAAGAACAGATGGAAAGTAACCCTGTTGACCTATGACACTTGAACCCGAACACATACATAGGGTACTGTTTCAGAGCCATATGAAAGATGTGGTTTCTGATGCATTTCTCCTACAATATATAATTTAACAGGTGAAACCTACACACCTGTGGTAATTTCTACAAGTGTGGTCATTTGTTTATGTAAATATCTCCTTTATTCCTGTTTTCATATCAGATAACCTTAATGTGTAGAGGTCTGATGATGTCTGGCTTTTAGTTTTTTAGTCTACTACCTTCACATTATTATTACCACCTCCTGACTTAATCTGCCATAGTATCAACTCCTAACCTCTGATACAATTCCCTATATATAGTGTATATATTTTCCATAATGCCATATATATAGTGTTTCCATGATAAAATACCTTCATGTTTAAAGCAATCAATCCAATCTCAAAGCACTTGTCCTGGCCAGTTTTTGTCATGATGTCAGAAAGTACAACATGACAGGCCTCTCTGGGGGTCGAACCCTACCGAACACATAGAGCTTTTAGCATCAATTTATCTCATTATCTGATATCTCATTGAGCGGAATCCCACTAATTTACAGTGGTATTGAGGGTACAACAAAGGTTAATACACAGAGAAAATTGTTATATCTTAATTCATTTGGTCACCCATTCCACAATGCAATACAACTAAGATTTTTAAATTATTACAAAATGGAATACACATGTCAGTCTTACCTGTTTCATCAACTGCACTACATGGAAGCTTGGGCAGTAGCACATAATTTTGTCCCCATCCCCTGTGGCTGGCATATGATTAACAACTCAAACCAATACTCTTCACAATGATTAATTGCTGTGATTGGTCTGACCAAACTTGGGAGAACTGGGCCTACTTAAGTTGCATTACTTTTGAAGAACTACAGTACATTTAAACCTACAGTATTAAACATACAGATCACTAATGACAAAATCTAACTATTCAGAAGGGCCAAGTAAATACCATAATCTGTGAATAATCTGAGTGAAGAATATTCACACTTCAAAAATCATATTATAAAAAATACTAAAATTAAAGGAACAAAAATAAAAGAAAAAGAAACTTACCTGCTGCTGCACCAACCTAAAAAAGATAAAGCTGACTTTAATAAAAAAAGGAAGCCTAATAAATACGCAAAAGAAACAATATGAACATAACATTTAGTTAAATAATTCTCACCTGTGTGTTACACAGGAGAGAACTGTTAATAGTATCAAACATAGGACTTAATATTAGTTCAAGCATTATACCATCAGGATTCAGGAAATTTGGTCTATACATACATCATGCATGCAGATTATAGACTTAACACAAGGTTATAGCCTTACAGGTCAGACCATAACACAGAAATCACTGGCTATAGACTGGACACAATTAAAGGGGTGGATTCAATACTGTCTTTACTGCAGCAGCACCTACAATCCTAGGCTGTCATCACAGCCCCTGTCCCCATTGTGCTAAGCCAGCCCCGTAACTCTCCACAAAAATAGATTTTGGTGATTGGTCAGATCAAACGTGAGGGAACAGCTACTGAGGCCCTTTGGTTTGTTTCTAGATGTACCTGCAAATCCATTTGATACCGCTAGAGTATTTCTAGATTTCTTGGATAACAAAGTAAAAAAAAAACATTCCTTGTATTCTCCTTTTGATATTTGTTTTTACTACAGACTATACACTGCCTCATCCATGCATGCTTTGATCACTGTTAATGTTGGTTACACTTACTGTGCAGTCTGCAAACAAGCCGCAACCTGGCAGTGGAGTGTCCCCAACTCTTCCAGGTGATTTAAAGGGGGCTCCTGAAGTGGAAACTCCTAAAAATAAAAGTAAGACAAAAGTTGAAAGCATTATTTATAATTCCAAACACTTATAACAGAAGCTTACTGTGATACTGTTCTCACCAACTGTTATATTTCCCATAAGGTCCAGTGCTATAAGTCCTGAGAATGTAAAAGGAAAAAAAGCCACTGATTTGAAATATTTTCACAAAGAAATACACAAAACAACATATTTCTAACCCTTAATTGTATACTGTACATCAAATCTCTAATTATATCACATCATGTCAAAAGGAACTTTATAGTTCACAAAGTTGAGGTCATAACCCAAGTGTGAAGGAATTTGGACACCCTCTAGTGCATATCATGGTTCACTACAAGTACATCCTCTGGGTTTAGGACGAGATAATTCATTGAGGGGAATAAAATCAGTTTGACATAATAATCTCTAGAAAGAAAGCATATCATCGCAGAAGGCAATATAAGATCAAACCTAGTGTGTCATGACCACTGACGTCTTTCTTCTTCTCAAGGAATTCCTTTTAAAGAACACACACAGATAAGAGCTGCATGGTCGTGAGCATTGAATTGAGAGTGTCATTGACATTGTAACATGATCCTCCACTATAATACTTATAACAGTAGAAAATACCTTTCTCATATACTAGACTGAATGTGAAGGAAACAAGCACCAGATAAAAATACAGCAAGGCTACATATTGTAAGTGATAGAAGTAAAAAAGCCTCTCTAATTTCAAATAACAAGATGGCTAATCATCAATCATCTTCTTTAAAGTTGTGTTTTATGTGTTAAATGTAATAGGTTACCTGATAAGCCGTGACTGAACGGTCGCTTAGCATTTTCTCATTGGGCTCCACTGCAAAGCCCTGCTCTACAGCAAATTGAAGAGCACCCTCTCCAACCAGCAGACTGTGAGGGCTTCTCTCCATCACCCTGCGAGCTACTTTACATGGCGTTCCCACTCTGGCTCACACACAAATGAGTTGTGTTAAACAAAATCAGACTAGCTGGGAAGGTGCCTATGCTCTGTACTGTTGTGGATAACGATTGATTGATTAATTGATGGATTTCCTCATAGTTTACAGGTAAAGGTGGGATATGTGGTGAAGGGTGATCAAATTATTTATGGATTTCTGATAGAACATGTAGAAGATACATTCTTGCTAGGAGAGGAAATATTCCCCAATACAACATGTGGCATGAATAATAACTAGGTGATATACATGTTTATAACAACTGTAACTGGTCTTACAATGTGATAATGTTAAACTGGTTATGTAAATATTTACTTAATGGTTTCAAAGCATTTTCTGCCAATTAAAATAAACCTTTCAGGGTTAAGTTAAAAACATTAAACATTAAAACAATGATGGACCTGGAATATTTTCAAACTTATATTTATTGTAAGTCACTAAAGCATGTGAATAACAAGTATATCAGATGATATGTTCTTTTTAAATACATAAATGTGTGGAATGTGTTTTTTTTTTTTACTCAGGTTCTTATCTGGTCTCGATTGCCAAAGAGGGCCTGAGGTCTTCACTCTTTACTGGCTAAAAAGAATTTACTGTACACGCCCAAATCCAAATTCAACTATCTGCTACACTATAGCATACATATATTATACCATATACAATCTGTTATATAGGCCTACATGTACCCTTTAAGAGCAGCAACAGCCCCAAATCTTCCAGGCGAGCCCTCCATAATTGCAGCATCACATTCTAGGACTCCTTTGCTGTTTGGAAATCCTCCTCGACCCACAATATGGTGTCCTGTCTCCAAGTCATTTTCAACTCCTATGTGTAGTATATATTCCGAATATGAAATGCATGTTATAGACTTACAAAAAGGTCACCAGACTTTAGCAAATCCATTAATGATTTAGGTGGCAAAACCATTGGAGGTGCATATTTACACAGGTCAAATGAGGAAGTATAATTGTGAAATTAAATACAGAGAGGGCCAGGTCAATCTTGAGCGTAGTATTGCACAGCTGTTCATGGAGAAACTAGGCAAACCGGTTAATTCTTGCTGTAAATCTGAGCTCACCTGCCATGGTTCTCTCTACAACATCTGTGGCATGTTGTCCTGACATAATCATGTCCCTCATTTCTCCCACAGCTGAATAGGAGAAAGCCCATGTCCCAATTGCAGCCATTGCCCCTCGATTCAAAAGAATTCAAAAGAAAACTACAGTTACCAACTAACTTGTGCCCATATACCCAGACACTGCAATTCTATTACATTCTTCCATCCCTCATCAATCTTTCTTACTGTTGGAAGATGATATCGCATTTAAGTCTATTGTATTACAGACTTACTGTTTGTAACCCCAAACTGTCTTTAAACAGAAGCTTTTAAAAACAATGCACAGTAGGCTACCATTAGCTGTTGATTTCAACCTCGTCGTGATGAATCTGAAAGCTTCGATGTCAAGGTTACGTGAAGATGTGACTGGATTATGGATATGTCGTTCACACTTCTTTGTCAAATAGAAAACATTGCTTTTCTTTTCGACAAATTTCTATTGGCTATCATTTAAGTCAGTAATCTTATGCAGTCAATGAAGGCTGGGCTCAGTGTTTACAATACCGGAAGATACTCTTTCTCATCGCCGGGGTGGCAATTTCCGGCTTGCTGAAGAAAGTTGATCAGGGAAGGTCTACTGGTTCCTGGATTTTGAAAAATGGATAGCCAGGGAAGGAAAGTGGTGGTTTGTGACAATGGAACCGGGGTAAGCCATGAGACACAATGCCACAGGAGCATGATTATATTCATTTGATTTTTTTTGGCTGGTTGACTGGGAAAAATCAGATTACCCTAAAACAGGAAGTCAGTAATGCTTAGCTAGCAAGCTAACTGGGTGGGTAGGGAGTGGAATGTGTATGTCAGCTTGATAATAATTTCAGGGACATACGCGAAACATTGTATACAGTTGTAACACCAAACGGAGTTTGCAACTTTTTAGAACGCCAAATAACTAGCTGGGTGCTTCATCGGTGCATAGAATACTACCGGTTCCGCTCATCATCTGCAAGGTTCCATAGTCTAGCGACGCGTAAAATGAATGTAGTAGGCTAGGTATGTGTGCGTGAAATTGCTGCAAGTTAGTTTTTAGACATTTCACGTGGCTCTGAATTTACTTAAATACGTGCAAGGGGTGTCATTATTCATATGTGGTTAAAACTAATGTTTTTTTTATTTTTTGTGTAACCTAATCCGCATTCGTTTGTTTGGTCTTTTTCTGTCACAGCGAGAACGCTCATTCAGTTCTCTCTGTGGGCGAGGTTGCTAATGTTAGCGGGACAAGCTAGCCACGCTAGTGATTCCGTCAGCTGATGGACGGATAGCGATATTCATCCGTGATGATTCGGTTACAGTTTAATGTTTTGTTTATATTTTCTGTTGGCACAAGTCGCGTGTAACTGCTTATTGTTTCAGATTGGAACGACCTTTCCTATTGCTGAATAAATAAAGCCACTTTTAATATCACTTCGGTAATTTGCCATCAATTCACAGGGAGGTGTGTCCTCCTTTGACACAACTTCTCATTAGATTTTGCGATTGGTTGTAAGGAAGCGCCTGTCAGCAAGGGTCATATTTCGAAGTATTTCCGTATTATTTATCATTTATGAACATTAATATTTAGCTAAAACATGTTATTCTTTTAAAAATCAGAAAGCAAATATTGTCCATGAGGCTATACATTATGCTTTCTAGAATAATCCTTATCTTTTAAAGTTGGGGGACAGAAACTTTCAATAACTATCTACTTGGTAGGTCAAATGGTCACATCCTTACATCAGCTGGGCTTCTGGTTCCAGCCTTGGCATGAAACACAAGTGCAGCCAGACAAAGACCTCAGTGAGCCTGCGGGCTTGAAGGCTTTCTGTCTCAGCACACAGCACAGTTGGTTTGGCTGAGTGTGCTCAGTGGAAATGTTGCAGCAGCTTCGTCTGGTTCACAGAGGCCGCTGCTCTCTCAGCCCGATGAGTCAGAGGGAAGTGAGATCAGCCGTTTTTAGAAAACCACACAGCCACTGACTGGGCCTGTGCTAAAACGACTCGTCGGAAGCGAGGGCCTTGTCAGAGGATGTGTGGTGAGGATTTGCTTAAAAAAACTACTCAGTAAAAGGGAGGCTTCCTTGTGTTAAACCATTGCAGGTAGTTAGCCACCTCTGCTGAGGTGTATGTGTGTACGCATGTATATGTAGGTTGGATTTCCTCACCACATTTCCCCACTAATATGTGGGCATGCTGTTATGTGGTAATGCTCACTCTGCATTGCTTCAGATCATGTTTAGCTGAAGGGCTTTTCCTCGGGTACATCTGGTATGCCTTTATAAGTTAAACAGTTTGGGTCCGCTCATGAGCATAAAACAATAACATATATGGCAAGAGCATGTTTAGGGTGTCAAGAATGCCTTGTTTATATTGTCGAAAGTGAGTTTATGTTAATATGCAATAGATTACTGCCTGAAGTTTATTCTGCACGCAGGTCAAGTGGAAGTAGGTCTGCGCAGTGTCTTACCCGACCTACTTTGGTTGCTTTTTTGGAGCCTCTGCTAATCACCTTGTCTCTCTGCCTCTGTCCCCTCCCTTCTGTTTGCTCCCTTTCCCTTAGTTTGTGAAGTGTGGCTATGCAGGGTCCAACTTTCCCGAGCACATCTTCCCAGCGCTGGTGGGCAGGCCTATCATCCGCTCCACAGCCAAAGTGGGCAACATTGAGATAAAGGTGAGAAACCTCCTCTGCTCTATCACCCCATTCCCAATGTTGAGCTACACCTCTGGACAGAAAACAGGCGCTGTCTGTCTGCAAACTGTTCTCTCTGTAAAATCCTCCTGGGGAAATCCATGATCCCAGACTCCCCAGGGATTATTTGAGGTGCTAAATCAATATTTTACGCTCACTCTGCCTTTTAGCAGTCTGATTCCCCTGGGTCCTCTGATCTTCATCTTTACTTGTGTCTGCATTGTTGCCTGGGTTTCTGTCCAACTTACTAACTATACGGTTAAACAGAAACCCAGTGTGTGTGATTTAAGTGAAAATCCTCCAGAAGGTCTTTCATTGTCTGTCAGCCATGTCTTTCAGTCATGGAATGCCCCTCTCATGTCTACTCTTTCTCCCCCCCTTCCCTTCCCATGTTGAGATAGAGTTATAAGAAGATGGTAAGTGTGCTAGCCTGTGGTGTGTTTCTCTGCCCAGACTGCCTGTCTGTAGACGTGTGATGCAGTGCCGTTTCTCTTAATGACAAAAACTGTGATGAAAGCGCCGCCTCTTTCCTCCTCAACTGTCTGCGTTTGTGTTTCATTCACCTGCTGCATTCTGTTTGAATTTGTTGTACAGTACTGTCTGCTGCAGGGGTATGTTTGATTGCTGTTTGTGATTTTGCTGCCATTGTCAACAGTTCTCACAGTTCTCACGTTTTTTCCTGAAATGTTCAGTGAAAAGGGATTGAAGCTTAATCCTGTCCTAACACTTTGTGTCATTCATTTCTTTTGTCTAACACAGCGTGTGAATTAATCCCAGCTCAGGAGGGTTCTGCTGTGTAAATGCTAGTGAGGGGAACGAGTTAAGGGTAGTTTATGGCATGTTTAAAGGGCCCAGCAAGAAAATTGATATTTGTTTAGATATTATTTCTGTGTGCTCCTGAAGTCAGGCATTTACTTGTACTTTAAAGATGAAGCATATCACATTTGTCTCCACGGTAGTTCCCTTTTCTACATAGACATAGATAGAGAAGGAGGTGACTGGAAATGCTTAACTTATTAGCATACAGTGTTGAGTGACAGACTCTCTTTCTGTCTATTGGAGGTGAAGAATGTCCATTCTCGTAGTTACAAAGAAATCTTCATAGTTATGTTGTGAAACATCATTCATTATTTCCACCAAAAACACAGGTGCTCAGTGTTATAATATTATTCTCTCAAGTTATAATATGTTTTTAATCAGTTAGTTAAAGACAGGGTGTGAGAGGACTCTTCCTCTGCACAAATTTCACTTCTCTTATGTGTGTGGCCAGCATCTGAATTTAATGGAACTGTAGGACTGCAAATGGAATTGTATGATTGCATGCTTGATTTGCAGTTATATATTGTATGAAGAGCTTACAGCTAGGCCAAATGTTTTTGAGCATTGAGAGTTGTGGATTTGTTTTTATATATAGCACAATAACTAAACTCTAAAGAATCTGCTTTGCTGCTGCGCATGAATAGTGCCAATGCGGAGCATTTTGAATGCACAAGTGGAGCACACAGGAAGTTGATCAGACGGCTGCATTTTAAGGACAGAAGCACCTCATTGGAAACACATGGGTTTTTACAGGCTAGGGCACACACACACACACACACACTCACACACACACACACACACCCTTCCTTTGCCGGTTAGAGCTGAAGGATGTAGCACCAGGGTGAGGGTGCAGGGTTAGGAAGCATCCAATACAGGGTTTCCCTTTGGCAAAAAGGATTTTCTTTAATAAGGTCAATAATGCATGGTGTGGGTAATGGTTATGAAACCTGCCACTCAGTAACTGAAAAAGGGACCTTCTAGTCAGATAATAGCTAGAAGCCATGTATTTTAGTGACAGTGACACAACAAATACTACTGCATGCATGGAAGTTTTGACTGGTGCATGCTGGGTAACTGGCCGGTCCTGCAGAAAATGTTCTGCAGCACATGTGCGTTCATTCATCGCATCACTGTGGCTGTGCAACTTGCCTGCTTGTGATTTGACATAAAATGGTGGCTTGAGTTGTATCATTACCAACACACTCTGGTAGGAAGGATAAGAAGAAAAACTTTCTCTTTCTGCCATTTTCACGTCAGCAGGAATGGTTGTAATAGTTTCTAATGGTCTGTTTTATTTAATAACTAGGATTTGAACTGTAAGATCATTTCTAATTTCTGCCTCTGCTGCTCTGGGAGCCCTTTAAAAGCATCATGGGAGAAATCTGAACATTTTTGTAATGTGCCCCTTTCTCACATAATGATGCCCTTTGAACTTTAACCTCTCCCAGGACCTGATGGTGGGGGATGAAGCAAGCGAGCTGCGCTCCATGCTGGAGGTCAATTACCCCATGGAGAATGGCATTGTGCGTAACTGGGACGACATGCGCCACCTCTGGGACTATACGTTCGGACCAGAGAAGCTGAACATCGACTCGCGCAACTGCAAGATCCTGCTCACCGAGCCGCCAATGAACCCCACCAAGAACAGGGAGAAGATCATTGAGGTTTGTGACTGCCATGGCCATCTCTGTGTTAGCTTAGCTAACTTATTACTACTACATAGTAATCACAATTACATTAGAGCATTAACTATGCTAAAAAAACATTGACAACTATGCTCAACCCCCCCCCCCCCAAGTACAGAAAAACACAAGAGTTTTACTTTTATTTTAGCTAAATACAGTTATAAGGTGTGTTTGGTTCCAGTATTACCTCACTCCCTCCAGTCAAGAAAGGTCCAGTGAGGTGACTTGAGTTGAGACTATGGCAAAACAATTCCAAACAATGGTCAGACTGGCCGGTCACTGTAGCAGCTGCCCATGTGTGCTCAAGGAGTGGGCGCAGATGCTTAGTGCACGTTACTAGATGCCAGCCCCAGTCCTCCCATCTGGAACTTGAGCAAGGCATTCCCGAATAGCCAGGGCAGTGTATGATATCCCTGTGCTTGCTCTCAGTACAAAAAAGTGCTTACTTGATTCACTTCACAGAAATATGTATTTGGACTAAAAGGGCACTGCGGTTAGGAGTGGTCTACAACAATGCGACCTGGATACAAGCAGGACCCTAGTGTAATAATATCCATCAGTATGTTCATCCATCCATCAGTGTTAGAAGATTACTAGTGATTAATGATGGCCAGATGATAAACAATGTAGACAAAGGCCAAATGACAAACAAATTAGACAGAGGAATTCTGTTTTTGGTTGATTGGCATTTGACAGCCCTCCAGTATTCAGCAAATTCCACATTACAAGACATATCTGTTGTGTAATAAATAGTAAAGACTTCAGCCAAGAACATTGGTAATTTTGTGGGTCAGTTGTTTTTATAGTAATTGACCTCATTGTCTGAATCCTCTGTGTGGCGTTATTGTGAAATATTTTAATGAATGGAAGTGTTCATAGTGTCTCCTGGTGCATTGAAATGTGTGTGCGTGTGCGTGCGAGAGAGAGGGGTGGGGGGAGAGAAACAGAACTTGTGAATCGCACTCATTCTTGTGCTGTCACACAAATCCTGGTGACTTTCTCCAAAATGATGAATGATTCAGGAACTCCTGACAGCAGTTGATAAGATCTCAGCATGACCTACATACCACCTTCACCTTTTGTGCCCTTGCTTTCCTCGTCGCCTAAACTGGATACACCCACACAACTCTGAATATATAGCTCATTTTTTAGTGTTTTTTTTTTTTTATACACTCAGGCAGCGTGTTTCACACAATATACTTATAAATGACTTTTTTTCCTCTGCACACTAAACACTGAACTAAATCCAATGTGTATTATGGTTTGCTACCTTTTTGGTGCTTTTAATTTTAATAATTCTGTAATTATGAATTACAAAGAATTAATCTTATATTACCTTTATCCTGTGTGCAGGTGATGTTTGAGACATATCAGTTTTCTGGTGTTTACATAGCAATCCAGGCTGTGCTCACACTTTATGCTCAAGGTAATGCACATTATTTACTTCTATAAATGTAATAATTACCATTTTTATTTAGGTTTTATGAATGAGGATGTGCATTTCAGCTAAGGTTCATTAACGTGCATTGAGTTTGTTGAATCATTCCCTATAGATGTGTGATTCACTTCCAGTTTCTAAAAAGGAAATGTTGAAATAATGTTAGTGATGGGTGAAAGGCTCATAGTGTGTGTGTGTGTGTGCAGGTCTTCTGACTGGAGTAGTGGTGGACTCGGGTGATGGGGTCACACACATCTGTCCGGTGTATGAAGGATTCTCTCTGCCCCATCTGACACGACGACTTGACATAGCAGGGCGTGACATCACTCGCTACCTCATCAAGGTAAGTGTGTGTGTGGGTGGGTGAGAGAGGATGTGTGTGTTAAACGATTGTGTGAGGTTTGTATATTTGTGAGAGAAGGTGCATGGGAAATTGCAATGTGCACTCACACTGTTTAATGTGTGTGTGTGTGTGTGTGTGTGTGTGTGTGTGTGTGTGTGTATGAGTGTGTGTATGAGTGACTTGTGTTTGTATCCCTAAGAAGATGTGCTAGTTCATTTGAATGAAAGAATATAGTCTAATAAACAATCATGTACCTGATGCGCTTGCGTGTTCCTTGTTGTGGTATACCTGCAGCTGCTGTTGCTGAGGGGCTACGCCTTCAACCACTCTGCGGACTTTGAGACGGTGCGCATGATGAAGGAGAAGCTCTGCTACGTGGGCTACAACATTGAGCAGGAGCAGAAACTAGCCCTGGAGACCACCGTTCTCGTAGAGTCCTACACGGTATGTACATACACTTGGACCTCATGGTGCAGATGCAGTACACTTCATCCAGACTGCCTATTTATGCACAAATGAGGCTGACGATAGACAATTTCACCTTATTTCTTACAATCAGTAACTAAATAAACTTCCCTTGTATTCATCAGAGAATTTTGCATGTACTTCAGTGATGCCTGGGTCCATGGGTATAAGTGACCTGCACCCGAACAATGTTTTCAGCTAACTTGCCCGCACTGTACAATGTACAATGGCATTGCTCAGTTCAACTTGTTGGGGAAGCGACGCTTTTTGTGTCATCCAAATGATATTTTTTGTATTGTACAGTTTGTGAGAGTGACCAAGATGATAAAATGTGTCTCTAGAGATAAATAGACATAGAGAAAGAGTGATCTGTGATCGTAACAAAACCAAACACAACCAGCTGTCCAGCATCTGTAATAAGCGTCCATGTCCACCATTGTCACCGTGTGAGAATCCTTAGCTTGGGTTTCCCTCTGTGGTCTGTCTCTGCAACAGTACTGGTAAAAAGGTGCTTGCAAGAGCCAGGCAAACCAAGTCTTTTTCTCTGGCATACACCTCGCTCCGAGGCCATCCTGCACAAAATATGCTAAACTTGATAAATATGCTAATATAACCTTCCTAAGTTAAAACGATAAAAACTCAATAGAAGGTTAAGAACTGCTGTAACAGGATGCCATTCATGGCACCATCACCATAGCAATTAAAATTTGGTGCACGTGGGGTTTTTGCCTTCTTCAGATAGGACAGTAAAGAGGGACAGGAAGTGGTCCCCATGGAGACGTGTGATGCATATCCTGTAGGTGCCATTTTTAAAGGTACCTTTAGCTAATATAGCTTAGCTTGCACAGTCATTCCATTGAGTGGGGGTGAGGATATTTCCTTACTCTCTTAAGGTCTATGCAAAGACCCAGCATGTTCTCGTTTGAAAGCATACCTAATACATTCGTGAAAGAAATCCGAAAGCATACTTTTTTCCACATCATGCCTGATCAACCAGATTTTTTTATCCTGCTTTGTAACTTATGTGTAGCCATGACATGGCTGGGTGCCTTGACCCATGTAAACAGAAGAATGAATGGAGAAAATAAATGCTTACATATGAAGCTAAATATATCCACATTCCACCCGTGGACAAGCAAAGAACACCTGGGTAAACATATCTGAGAAGGTGGCTGGCCACTTGTGAATTGAAGAGTTACTCTACCCTGATGTTCACCCTTGTTAAATGCATCAGCATAGTCATCTTTTTTTTTTTTTTTTTTTTTTTTTATTGAGACAAAGGTGTGCTCAGTCTTACGTTGTTGTAGTCTTTTAGTCCAGTGCTTTTTGGGGTCAAAAGAAAAATAGACAAGAAAAAAACGTCTCTAGACCAAGGAGCTTACTTAAATTCACATGTGTTTTGTTTAGTGGATAGATAAAAAATGTCCATGTTTAGCAGCATGTGTGCCCTCTTCAGGTCGTAATGAAACATGCCAGCTTCAGAAAATAATGTACTTATAAACTTGTTTTACATATGCTGTTTTTCTTGGCATAATAATAAGCAGATTAAATAAATCTGCTTATTAAGATCATTAGAACATTCAATTCAAAACGGAACATTTAAGGCATAATTGGTCTGTATACTTTTACTACCTCTCATTTATTCTTTACTTTTTCTTTTTTCTTTTTGTATGATGCATTATCAAACATATATAAGACAAAATACAATTCAATATAAGTTTTATGATGGCAACACACAGTAGACATCTGGTCACTTGCAGTGTATGTACTCACTTGGAAGGAATTTTGGTCTCTGAATTTAACCCTCTCATGAATTAGTGAAATCCACAACTCACAAAGTAAATACCCAGTGAAGTGGAGCACACATTCATCTGGAGCAGGAGGCTACCTGCTACAGCATTACCTGGGGAGCAGTGAGGGGTTGGGTGCCTTGCTCAAGGGCCCTTCAGTCACGGGACCGGCAACTCCTCAGTTTCAGACCCAAAGCCCAAACGGAAGGCCATGGCTATATTGTGGGTGTTGAAGTTTTTCAGGAGTATTTTCTTCTTTCTTATTTTCTTGTTTCCAGGACTCCTCCCCGGGAGATATTCAATGCAATTAATCTTCTCCACATCTCAAGTTGCGTAGGGGTTGAACAGTAGGGGGATTTCCCCTGTGACTCTCGGTACTGTGCTTCGTTATAGGCCTGAGCAAGGATTGGGTGGTCTGACTGTGGGCTGGACACACCTCGGCCCCAGGGGCCATCTGTTATTAGTGTGTAGGTGGCAGAGGGAGATACTGTGCTGGCCAACCCTTTTTTTAGTTGTCATTGTCAAGACTTCACAAAAATGTGCGAAATTGGGGGGGGGGGAATACATATGGGTGGAACTTTAACCTGCAGAAGTTTTGGTCTTTTCTCTTTTAAAAATTAGCAGCACAGTATTGAGGAGATTTAAAATGATCTTTCTACCTGCTCAACATATACTAAAAAAATGGTGGTAAAAAAGGCAAGAAAAGAAACCTGCTGCGTGTGAGTCGAAACAAGGAGGGCAGTGTGGTTTCACAGCCACCCTCAACCCGCAGTGAAACATCATTTCCTGTGCGGCCCGGGCTCCCCGCTGGCCCCGCTGCCTCCGCCCCCGCCCTTCTCCGGCCAGGGCTGCTCCGCTTTTCCCATCAATGGGGCCTTTATGTGCACCCGGCCAGACGGCGGCCATCTTGATGACTCACTACTGGCCAGTCAGTCCTGGATGTGGCTGCCCTCAGGTCTGGCCTATAGGGCTCTGATGTGGCCTCCCTCTCCCTCTACAACCCTCCCTCCCTCACACACTCTCTGAGTGTCTGTCTCTGTTGTGGTAGAACATCAGATTATCTAGGCAGAATCTCGTGGACTCTTTCTGTCATAGACACAGGATGCCCCAGCCTGGAATGGGATCTGGATGATTGAGTTTCTGTGAAGAGACTGGCGGTTCTGAGAGGATGCCCGCCCCACCCCCAACACACACACACACACACACACACACAACCACCACCACCTCCTCTGTCCGCCTGCCATCGGACCCATAATAGAATTTGATTACGGCGAGATTTGATCTGGAGCTCAGAACAGCATGGTCTGCATCACAGAGCTGGGCCAATTGGTTTCATGTGCCGTCCACATGCGCTGCATTCACTCATTCCCTTCCCTTCCCTCCACCCCACCCTTCCTTCTGACTTCAAAGTCAATATGAAACATGATTTGAGAGGACATCCTCACACAAAAAAAGAAGCACCACAAGCTCCACAGACACACATCATGCAAATCACATTCATTTGTATAGCACCATGATCAGTGAACATTGTCCCTCCTGAGACCCCCCCAAATATATTGAGTGCTTAAATTCCTTCCCTATGGTTGTAGATTTTCTGTTTTAGTGGTTGAGAATCTTGTACAGGATTTGGCTGAAAAACATTAGGGGTAATCATGATGCACCCTCGCCAAAGATGCTTTCTTCGACCATCTCTGTCTTGGCCCAAGAGGAGCTAAATGATAGGAGGACCGCCAAACGGGGTGAAGGAAGGACAGAGCTAGGGCTAAGCAAGGAGTCTTAAAAGGAACCAGCTGCATGAGGACTTGTTAGGAACCGTATGCTTTTTATACGTGGCAAAGCAGTAAAGCTAGTGTTCAAATAAAAACAAGTCAACTGGTAGCAAAGGAACCACAGCCACAAAGAGTAGTAAGCAGACAGCTTGCAGATGTTAAGGACCACTACAAAGAGCACCCTTGATAGCACAAAGGGTTAGGCATGGGTATGTTCAAAACTCCAACACAAATCTTTTCTAGATGCCTTGACCATATTAGACAGATAGAGAGATGAGTTTCATGGACACTTTTGTTAAATGGAATGGAATGTACAGTATGCATGTCATGAAGTTGTGCATGGTATTGCTGTTGCTTTACTCTTGTACTTTTTGTACAGACAGGAACAAAACAACTTCATTATTTTCAGTACTACTCATTATTGATAAAGACCAATTAGTCAGTTAAGCAGGTGATGTCTTCTCTTTTTTTTCATTGTGTATTAATTCTTTCGGTCCTTTCTCCTTTCTCTCCTCTCCCCCATAGCTGCCTGACGGCAGGGTTATTAAGGTGGGTGGGGAGCGCTTTGAGGCCCCAGAAGCTCTGTTCCAGCCCCACCTGATCAACGTGGAGGGGGTCGGCGTGGCTGAGCTCCTTTTTAACACCATCCAGGCAGCCGACATTGACACCAGGTGAGAACTAACATTTTTCCCCCTTACTGCCTCAGCTGTGTATAGTGTAGATTTAAGCAAAGGGCTCTGGTCCTGGCTTTAGCTGTAATTGTTTGTTTGATAGTTACACTAGGCATGCAAAGGGTTAGTCAGTACATAGTAAGCATTTATTACTCATGGGCAATAATGGGTAAATTAATTTGAACTGCTTGTATTTATAAATGAATATATATAAATGTAAACCTTTCAGACATTTTGTTTCCACTCACGGTACTAGCCATAGATCTTGCACTCAGCGTTTTCCTTTCTCCTTGACAGAGCGGAGTTCTACAAACATATCGTTCTGTCGGGTGGTTCCACCATGTACCCTGGGCTGCCCTCTCGTCTGGAACGCGAGCTGAAGCAGCTGTACCTGGAGCGCGTGCTGAAGGGCGACGTGGAAAAACTCTCGGTGAGTGCACAGTCACCTGGCGCAGGCAGGCCCCTCCACCTGCCACTGTAGCTATTTATTCTTTTCTTTCAACAACGACAATCAGACTTTAACATTTGAGGAGCCTCTCATATGACAAACAATGAGTGCTTTTTGAGGGGGCTTTCTTCCTATATTCTTGAGGTGCATGCTGCCACAGTAGCCTTTCCATCGTGTGTGTGTGTGTGGCTTCGTGGCTGGGCAAGGCAACATGGGCCCGCAACGTAGCCAAATCCAGGTGGCATGTGGCACTGTGGCAGCGCGTCTCGAGACTTGGACGAGTGCCGTCTCCGGTCACTGCCCTGGACGGGCGGTCCTGTTGGAAGCCTTTCTGGCCGCCCAGTGCCTGCGTGTCACAGGCCCTATTTTTAGACGATCAATTACATTTGGAACGCAGGCTACAGTTAACGCAGCATGTCTGTCTGTGGGCTCGAGCTGCTCGTCTGTCCTCGCGTTTGTGTTTGAGGTAAATTAAAGGCTCATTTTCCTTGTGTGTCAACTTTCATAAGGGCCCCCCTAAACAAGCCACCTGTTTAGCTTGCAGGCCAATGATAATGGACAATAATGGACAAATCATGTCACTGGAGCCACAAGCTGCAAGGACACAGGGATGCATAGAATTAAAGTGGATGCTTATTTTAGAGTGCCGTTGTTTGCACACATTGTTGGGAGGGCCTGGGAAGGCTATTTCATTTAGGGAAGCAGCAACAGTGTGCAGCCTGTCACAGTTGGCCTATTGTGGGACTTGGATGATTACACACATGCTGATGACCTGGAACAAGGTAGACTGGTATGCCAGTGTGTCTAGGTGTCTTTCTCTCTTTCTCTCTCTCCTGTTTCTGTCATTGCATACTTGTAATTGAGTTTCTCTTTGCTGCCTTTCTATCCACCCCCACCCCCCCGCCCCCAAAACCCGCTATACAGAAATTCAAGATCCGAATCGAGGACCCCCCACGGCGTAAGCACATGGTGTTCCTGGGTGGGGCGGTGCTGGCTGACATTATGAAAGACAAGGACAACTTCTGGCTGACGCGCGAAGAGTACCAGGAGAAGGGTGTACGCGTCCTGGAGAAGCTAGGAGTCACCGTCAGATAAACCTACGGAAACGACCCCACCTCCAACCCCACGGCCCTACCCTTGCCCTAACCACTCCCACACCACAGACCCACAACACCCATCTCCTCTGATACAATACTATTATATATACATATATATATTGTGTGTGTGTGTAAATATATATACATATATATAATATATGTAAATATATTATATACACACACCACTTACATATATACATACATATGTATGCGCATAGGGATGTATGTAGGAAAATAAATCTCATTTCACCTTTCACTTTCTAAGTTCAGATTCATACCATCCAGAGATGGAGGGAGAGACAAATCAGACTGAAGGGGGAAAAAAAGAGTAGGGATGTGTTGTTGACTTGGGGGTAGGGTGCTGGGGTTGAGATTTGATATGTAGGTGTTGGGGCACAACTCCTGTGTCTCTTTTCTTTACTCCTTTGGCTCGGGGGAATGCCATTTTAGCCCGAATAGTTACCATGGCAATTGGACAAACTAAATAAACACTCGCCCAATTTGTTGTCAAGATCACCATTTGTCGTGCAGGCATCATTTTCTAGGCAGGCTTCTCAGAACGAGCGCAGGTTTCTCTCTCTTTTTTTTTTTTTTTTTTTTTTTTCTTGGCTTTGTCTCTCTCCTTCCGGTTTTGGCTGGCTTATTGCCCCAGGCTTATTTGTCCTTTGAAAAGAGTCATGTGTGGGTAATGGAAGGAATTGGTCCATTTGGGTGTCATGAAGTCAAGATGTGCTTTCTCTCTGCCCTGATTTGGGTTTGTAATTTGTGTATGGTCTCCAGTTGACCCTTTCTCTGACCCTTGGATGGTATTTATAATCAGGCACTGGCCAGTCCCCCCCACCCACCCCCTCTAGAATCCTTAACTATTCCAGGTGAGGACTGTTCAGATTTCTGTGTCAATGTCTTTATTATTATGATTTTTATATTTCTTTTGGGGGAATTGGTTTGTTATGTTTTCTTCTATGGAATTATGTAGATTTTTTTCTTTAAAGTCTTTATTTTCACTTTCTTTTCTTCCCCGTTTTCTTTTGTGATGTATTTCATCCACCGTGTCAGTGTTGGGGCACAGATATTTGTAAAAGTCATGTGTTCATCAAGAAGATGACCCTTTGAGAAACTCCTCATACTGTATTGCTTTTTGTTTTCTTTTTCAAAATGTGGACATTTGTATGGACTCCTACAAGGGACGAGAATCCCCCAGATTCTGCTTTGGTCTGGTGTCATCGCGAGGGTCGTTTGGGGAGAGATGCAGTGGTCATGCTGGAACAAAGGACCAGGTGTCTTTGGGCATGGAGTTAAAAACCAATGTTCTGGTCTCTGTCTGCCCCTCAAGCGAACGTGTGTACATTGGAGCCACTTCATACTCAATATATAACTATATATATTTTTTTCATAAATGTTCATCCAGTGCCAAGCGCAGTTATTGTAACTGGATATTTTTGTTGTTTAATTTTGTTATTTTATTTTGTTTGGTTCATAGCATAACTGGCTAACGCTGATTTAAATAAAGAAAGTGATTTATAAATGGTCACCGTTGAGTTTTTGAAAAATGCACATACAAATGATTACTTACTACAGATCACTTAAATGACAGGTTTGGTAGGCTATGTGATCCCATAATAGGCTGACTAAAAGCGTATGTAGGAAAGGCACCCTTGATTGTCCTGACTGATTTGCTGAGATTTAGTAGTTACACTAGTGATTTTATTCGTGTTTGTAAGTGATTGTGACAGCATCTTTGTTTTGCCAGAACCACTCGCTCTGAAGCATGCCTGCTTAGTTACATAGTAAAGTGAGGGCCAGTTAATATAGGCTAACAAGTTTCTTCTACGCAACTGACACATTACTCATCACAGCCTTTCAAAATCGCACGTTTCTCGTAACTGTTAATGTTTTGCGCTGTCTGTGTCAAATTTGCTTGTTTTAATAGAAGATTTTCTCTTCCCTGAGGTATGGTGAACTAATAACCAGACGGGGGCGTCGTAATGTCATAGTCAAGATTGTGTTGCTGTGGCCTAAAATGTCAAGTGTGACAAATTTAACTTCAAAACAGTTACCTCCATGACAGGAACCAACCGATTATACCTTTAAAGACATATTTCATCTAAATAATTTTGTTGTTGATATTAATCACCGATATAAACATGCAAAGTGTGCGTAAAACGCCACTAATATTTAAACATTCAGATTTAACGTTGAATATTACCAATAGTATTGAAACATGATCGTTTGTTTCCAAAAAATGCCTTTACTCAGTAGACTTCTGAGAATGAACATGCATGTTCTGGGGGAGCCAGATAAACACAAAACTGTCTGCCACCTTTGATCACAGCCACATATTTCGGAGGAAATGGTCAACTAAAGAAACACTGAAACAATTCCGCAAGCTTAGTGAAGGCAGACATAGCAGACTTCAGTCTACTGCAGTGATGGTGTGTAATCAGTTGTTTTAGGATATTTTAGGGCATGGACAGAATTATCTTGATCAAGCACTGAGAGCACAGAGACGTGTCGGTTAATTCTGTAATGGGAAAACGGCATAAAAAAAACAGAATAGTTTTTCAGAACATGTATGAAGGCATGAACACAGTAATGGGAACACCTTTCAGTCCAAATGGTCTGCGTTGAAGTGTGTGTGTGTGTGGAGACTGACGTCATGCTTCCGCCCAGCTAGCTCTCCTCCCCTTGTGTGTCGGCGGCGCTGCTTCGGCTGCTCCTGTCTGCCTGCCTGCTGCACAATCCAACATGGAGTAACCAGAGATGGGGCTCGTACGGGCCAACCTCAGCAACATCAACCTACATTCTCAACCGAGGAATCCGCGGACAGTCCATTAAACGCTCCATAACTATAAATCCGGAAAATACCTTTGGAGATACTAACCGACGGGATACACATTCGCCGTGCGTCTTCGTCTTCTAGAGCAACTGGTTTGCTTCCACAGAGCGAGTAGGAGAGAGAGCGAAGGGGAGAGGGAAAAAAGCAAAAGCATCAAGACGAAGACGGGAGAGAAAGAACAAAACAAACACCTAAGGGCTCGATAAAACCATACATCGGGGGAGTATTGTTTTAGAGTGGCAAGAACATGACGAGCGAAATGCGCGCACCCATTGAGGGATTGTTTTTGAGGTGAAACGAGAAAATGATTGAAGAAACACACCCAAACGAGTAAGTAGTCCACTTTAAACAATCTTTTTACCCTAAAGTGAGTATTGCATGTTGCGTTTTATTCTGATAAGTTTTATATAATCGGCGGAAAATAAAGTTTTACATATGCAATGTAGATCGTGTTTTAGACGGAAGTTTATCTTTTGACAAGTTTTGGCACTATTTAAGGAGTTAAAAGTGCTTTGTGGTATGGAGCATACGAAGTGACAGTGGACGCAGGGGAAAAGGGGGATTGGGGCCCCCTCCTTGTTCTCCGGATCTTGACTTGGGGAGGGAGAGGGAGGGAGTAGGCTATGGCGGGGGTGGATCGGAAACATTTTGTAAAGGGATTTACTGTTTTAAAGATATGGAAATTATCTCTTGGTGACAAACCAAGATGTCTCGCTCAAAGTTAGTCTCAAAGTTTAATGCGATCCTAAACATTATTTGCGAGTGGTTTGTTGGGGAATGGGCGATTGTAGTACTTATTCTTTACTCTTAAAGTCTCTGCAGCCTAACGTTACTTGCCTGCTCGCGTAACTGCGAGAAGTATTGCCGAAGTTCCAAGTTAACCGATAACCTGGGTTAGGTTATATCCGCCATTTGTTTTCTTTTTCTTGAATCGCACTCATTTGCATACTGTGCTTCATTCATAAAAAATACACGAATCAGATTTGACGACATGAATGCTACAGTTAAGAGTGTATAACAATTGTGTTCAATGCCAGAATGTTTGCGAAAATAACTTACCTATTCCATGTTTAACAGGGTAAACTTTAAATTCTACACATTGTCGTTCAAAAGAGACACTCAAATAGGCCTAAGTTATAGCGTTACCTCATGCTAGCCAGCAAAACAGTCCTTGACAGACGGAGACATTTGTAACTTAGAACACTTTGTTGAAGACAAGGGATTTTTTATTTGTCTGATATGTTTCCCCGTAATGTTTGTAGGTCATTTATGTTGCGATTCTCTATCAATTGGACCAGGGTGCGATTAAGGCAGACCCGTCTACTGTCTGACTGTCTCCTCCGTTTATATTTATTTATACATACAGGACATGCACGGCATGTTGCCGCACCAGCATTTCAACATGCACGCACACCGTTCTCAAGTGAGTGGAAGTGCTTGTTCCGGTGCTTTTGGAACGGAAGGGCGAAGGGCAGGGGAGCTGTTTGCGCCAGCCAGGGTCGCATGACGCCCGCCGGCCCATTCATAAAAGCGCTAACCTTCTGCCCGCTTCATTCATGACTCGTTCTTCTTTTACAACGGATCGCACATGACAGGACTCGTCGATTAGATTGCTTCAGAACGAGTATGGTGGAATACCAAAACGTGACAGAAAGTACATCTTTTCCACCATTATAATATACTCGGAACATTTTGTGCTGTTTATTATGGCAGCAATACATCTTTAAATATTTCTAATGGCAATCAAGTTCGGCTCATCTGCTACTAATTTGTGAAATATGATGGTTGTTTCATAGTGTAAAGAGTTGTTAATATGTTCATGAACTGATTTTGGTCAATGTCAGCTTACACTGTGAACAGTGATTGTGGAAAGCGTATCACAGAAACAAGACGCTACTTGCACGTGATAACTCCACGTGCCAACATCCCCAGTGGTATGGATCTGACTAAACGATGCCCCCCGTTCCCCCTCCACAAATACACACGACAGCGAAGGGTATGGCAGCTCTATCGATCTTATGTTGTCTCTGAAGCAATATGTCTAGCTCTGTCAGTGGTGGCACAGAAGGGAACAATGTAAAATGACATTCAGAAAAGGTCAGAGCTGCATCCTCTCCAGAGCTGGAGCCCTGGATGTGTGGTGGGAATCGATTTTGGATCCACATTCCTGCCCTGACTCTGGACTCTAGCGACTGGAAATGTGGACCTGATAAAAGGGCTGTAGTGCTGATGTAACCAACCACCATGCCTGTTTTTTGTTTGTGCTACCAATTTGGTGAATGATTTCTCCAGCCTTTACTGAAAGAGATGCAATGACATTGTGTCTAGAATTAGGAAAATGATACATAAAAGTTTTGAGATGATCCCCTATTACTAATTTTTAGTGAAGGTGGCCTGTACTCGGTATTGAGTTGATTTTCACCCCCAACATATTTACATGCAGGCAGAAATGAAAATGTGCAATGATGCTTCATAAGGTGTTCTAAGAGTGTTCTGTGAGTTATTGTCTCTGTACCCTCTTTTTGCGTCTGTGTATGGTAAGAGACTTTTTTCCTCGAGGTGCTTATGTTATGTTTATAAAAGTCCTTCTTTGTAGCAAAGTAAAGTATAGACACCATTATATTTTACAGTTATGCCATATAGTACATGTTTCCTTTGTCTGTTTTTGTTATGTTTATCTAGGGAGTCTTTCATAATGTTTTTTTCATTTTGACCATGGCAATAAATGCATATTTGACAGTTTAACCTAAAAGGTACATCTTTTAGTCAAAATATACAGTGTTTTACCATTATCTAATTTTACTTCCATAAAAACACACCTCATGCCAGCCCACTGACCTCTCTTTAATCCAGTCTGTTCATTTTCAGTATAGATCACATTTCCTCTCGCCTGCAAAGTCACCTTTGTCTTAATGGCTTCAACCTGGAATTATCTTACATCAGTTTCCCCTCTTGTTTTCTCTCTCTCTCTCTCTCTCTCTCTCTCTCTCTCTCTCTGTGTCTCCTCTCCCATTATTTCTTTTTTTTTTTGGTCAAGCTCAAAGAAAATGAGCTGCTTAGTGTTTTGATTGGGTTGGGCATAGCTGACTGTGTGTGTGTGTGTGTGTGTGTGTGTGTGTGTGTGTGCGCGTGTGTGTTTGAGAGAGGGCGCAGGAAGAGAGAGTTAAACGAGTGGAAGTGACAGAGACAGCTAATGGCAGATGGATTTTCTCCTCTGTGGCTCGATGGTGGTATGGGCCTGTCTGGGCCATGCTTCCCAATCGACTGCGCTGCCAAACTCCACACGTTTCGGATTTCTGTTGACGGTGATGAGCCTGCAGAGTGGATGCAAGGTCACCACCCTTTTAAAAAGCTGCTAAGCCCCCCCCCCCCCCCACCTCCCTGTTGTGGAGTCTCGCAAAAACACATGCAAACACTGCTCAAAGTAATTAAAGTTAAAAGAAAAAGAAAAAAAAAAGTTTTCAGTCTTCTCCAAATTAAGACAAGAGGATTCAAGATTCATTAATTTTAGTTTTAAAAGTTAGGAATAAAATATCTTGGTAAACAACTTTCAAATTTTTAAGGGGCAACAGAAAAGCCTAGGAATTATTTTAGAAATGGACAAGGTAGAGGATTTCAGTTTTATCTATTGAAAGTCGGCAAAAGGCAGGCATCCACTCTTTCATTAACTAGAATAAGTTAAAAAGAATCTCAAAAGCTAGAACTTGGATGGCTACCCTGGGTAGCTATGCTAGCACCACATGTTTTAGTTGCTGACTGGGAAATGAGGATGTAGGTGAGGAAGGGGGACAAATGCCTTGGTCGGACCTGCCTTGTTGTTAATATTTAATTTGATTGTTTCCTTAAACTTTATGGGTCAACCTAGGCAGTAAAATGGAATGGTTTGTTTGTGTAGGCTTCTCCACTATTGTAAATTGTCCTTCACAAACAAGGTGTCTGTGCTCTTGTAGTCTCACCATGAATGATGGCCTTTTGCTTCCACCCTTTCTCTTACACACACACACACACACACACACACACACACACACACACACACACA
>JAGFZM010001874.1:659718-670844 GCA_017657215.1 Limnothrissa miodon
TGTGTGTGTGTGTGTGTGTGTGTGTGTGTGTGTGTGTGTGTGTGTGTTTTCTCCTGATTTCAGAAAGTAAAAGATGACTGTTATGTAATGTGAGGGTGCCAGTGGTTCAGTGATGACAAAAACATGGAACTGAGACTTGATTATTGTGGTTTCAGTATTTCAGATATGCCGCCTCCACACACACACACTCATAGAATGCTCATGCGTTAGATTCATGTAGTTATAGTGTGTATTTGTGTCTGTGTGTGTTCCTATACAAATACAGAGAATCACAGATCGCAGGACTAGCTTTTGGCCTGAATTAGGCTACTGCACAGCGAAAACAAGAATGAGTTGAGCACACAAGAAATCGAGCTTGACAGTGTGCATGGTATTTGCGATGTCTACAAGTGGTTCAGCTGATTCTGAATCAGTTCATCATTTAAACGCACCAATTGTCGTCCACCACTTATGCTGTCGCTGGCTCTCAGTTGGTTGAGTTGTTTGGCGGCACGGATGCCTCAGTCAGCTTTGTGGCATGAGATGATTGCGTGAAGACAATGAGAGAAAATGCTGTCCCATGCTCCTCGTTAACGACAAGAGGACGACAGCTAAATGGACTTTTGGAGATGCAGGCATCTCTCCTGTCATTCCACCCAATTTGAGGACTGCTATTTGTTGTCCAGGCGTGTGTGTGTGTGTGTGTGTGTGTGAGGGTATTTCCTGTGGCCATCCCAGTCATAATGTTCTGTGTGTATTATCCATTGTTGGCATCAATCTTATAAAGTTCCCTAGGGCTGCCTTAGGAAAGAGGTGGCGATCCACATGCGAGATGCGGACAAATGCACACAATCCCTCTTTGTGTCCTCGCCATTGTGCGCCATTGTCGGCCAGGCGTGGTGCCCTGAGATTGCGGCCCGGGCAGACTAAACGGTCTCCGGCGCAGACCCCCGACACCAATCTGCTGCCCCTCTTCCCCGTACCCTCCTCCTTTTTTTTTGGGGAAGGGTGGGGGGACCTGCATGCCAGCACGTACGCCATGTCCACCGGCCTGAAAACCGGGGCCGTTCCTCCACGGCACAGAAACGAGACGCTGCCCAGAAGCCAGAAATCAGCACCTCCGTTCAGGCAGTCATTTGTCATGTGAGTCTGTCATCCTAAACAGCCCTCTTCCGAACTGTAGAAATCGCTTTTAGTGTTTTTAAATGATATGTGGCAAACCAAGGTTTCGGGCCGAGGGATTTCCAGTGCTTATTTAGGTATGAACTTTACCCCATGCAATTATTCTTTTTGACACTTGTTATGGAGGTGATTTATCAGTCAGACTGTATACAACAGAGATAAAGAAATGGCAAGCTGTGCAGAAATGCAAATAAAGCTAGTTTGTCTATTTCATCATCATTGTTTTTTTGGCTTCATTCAGGACGCAGTTGGATCTGGGTTTTTAATGTGTATTATTGGCATAGTCCTTTGAAATAATTAATGTGTATTTAGCTATGTGGGGCTATTATGCACCTACCCTTAGTAGATTGACCTACCATGTGGAAAGTGTGTGCGCCTGTGTGTGTGGGCAGGTTTGAATCCCCCCTCTCCCAGTAAGCAGGTCACAAAGGCTGGGAGACCACGGCCATGGCAGTGGTGCGGTTGGGTGTGTCTCTGGAGCTCAGCCCAGACTACAGATGGAAGAGGAGGTGGTGGCCGCAACCAGACACCTTCCAGCCCAGAGAGAACGCTCCACACGGGGAGTCATTGCTTCAGACGCCTTCGTACATTCTGTTACTCTCCTGTGTGTGTGTGTGTGTGTGTGTGTGTGTGTGTGTGCGTGCGTGAGGGAGGGACAGAGAAAGTTAACATTCATACTCTCATTTGCTTCAGTTCCCCCCCCACACACGAAATACTCACCCAACTTGTGTTAATCACAGTCCAAGAAATCCATGGGTTAGATTTCTGTTCAGAGCCTTGTGGATCAAACGGTACTGTATAGGCATTTTAATTCAATCCTCAATAAGGAGTCCCCCCCTCCCCCCCAAAGAAAAACCTCAACAGCAAAACAAAATGGCTTCATCCTCGTCCAAGTTCTGATTAGAGGCTAAGCACAGTTTGGTGTGAAGGCGTTTAGTTCTGATCCTCTTTATCCGATTCATTGCTGTGTGTAGTATTTGACATTGAGAGTCGGCTTACAAGTGGGATAATTCCTCTGGGATTATTGATCTTTAATTGCGCTCTTGTAACTGCCCGTGCAAAGCTAGATTTTCTGTATGTTGCCTGTGTCAAGTGGCCTACATGCCATGGCAGCGGATTTTTCGTTTCTGTAGTCTATTTCTCTCCTCCCTTGCCTTCTTTCTCTCTCACTCTCTTTCTCTCTCTTTTTCTCTCTCTTCTCCTGCTCCCTTATTATTCTGTATGTCTCCCAGGCCCAGACAGAAGGTGAGGGGGTGACCACGCTCTCATACAAGAGAGAGGGAGAGAGGGAGTATGTGTGAGAGAGACAGAGAGAGAGAGAGAGAGAGAGAGAGAGAGAGAGAGAGAGAGAGGAGGGAAAAAATGTTTTTGTGAATTTCCACATCACAGATGGACGGAGTGACTCACATGCACACTTATTTCAGGGACTGTTTTTTTTTTTTGCTATCTGTTTGAGAAAATAAATGTTCATCTCAGATGGCACCAATGTGCTATACTTTTTTTTTTTTTTTTTTGCTGCTTCCGATTTTTTTTTTTTTTTTTTTTACTGCATCTATATTTGCTCCATCCTTCCTTTTCAGTGTTGTTAGTTGGTTTCTGCTGGTTAGCCCAGTTAGCCAGTCACTCTAGCCTAGCTAGCACTGGCCAGGTTGAGGGCTAGTCTGAAACAGCCAGATGAGCGGACTGCTGTCGGACAGCTGGGAAGGAAAGAGCCAGGTGAGACGACTCCTGTCGGCTGCGGGCTGCTACTGCTGCTGTTACTAGGGTTAGCTGCTGGGGCAAATGTAGTGTGTCCGCTCCAGATGGCCTTGTTTAGGGCATGGGTTTTGTAATGGACGTGGAGGAGTCTGCGACTTTAAGGGAGTTTCTTTAAGTTTTCCTTTCTTTGTGTAGTGTGAAGGTGCCAAAACCTCCATCTTTGTGTGTGTGTGTGTGTGTGTGTGTGTGTTCAGACCCAACAGTGGATCATTTTCACTTAATGTTTTTAGTTCGATTCCCCAGGCAGAGTTTTCTTGACTTTTTTTGCACACACTCAAATACACACAACATACAGTCACCCACTTACACACCCTTCCGCCTTATCCGTGTGCAAGTGGAGCTTGTGTATATTAATTACAGAGGTCATAAAATGGCTGAATAGTCTCAATACTTGCTAGGGGGAAAGGCAGTGGACAGGAGCCAAATCTGGCCTGAGCTGTCTGGGATCACCTTCGCTCTCTCTACCTCTCTCTGTCCCTCCCTCCCCCCCTCTCTCTATATATCTATCTATTTCTCTCTCTCTCTCTCTCTCTCTTTTTCTCTCTCCCTCCCCTCTCTCTTTCTCTCTCTCTTCCCCCTCCCCTCCCTCTCTGGATGTTGTGTTAGGGTTCCTGTATTTTAGGGGTCTGGGTAATCGCCTCACAACTTATCACAGTCATAACTGTGGCCTAGTTTCCGATATCATGCTTTTGCTGCGTTTGCGTGCTTGCTCTGTATGTGTGTGTGTGTGTGTGTGTCTCACCCTTGCTCACAGGGTGTGTATTGATTTAGTGACACTCAGGTGCTGAGACGCGGCCTCTCCTCCTTGCACCCCTAAGCTCTCTGGCCAGCCTAGTTAATTATTAAGCAGCCTGGCTCAGGTTACCTTATATGGCTGACCGACAGCCGACCAGTCGACCAGCCGGCTGCCCGCCCGACCTGGGTCAGGTCCAGCCCTACCCCTGCGCCATGAGGTTGGGTGGGGGTTGGCTGTGTGTGTTGGCGTCTGGTGGTAGGAAGAAGAGAAACAATAGAGGTAAAAACCGGAGATGCTGGCTAAACTGAATACACTGATCCTTGTAGCTTTTACCTCATCTACATAATGGGACGATTTTTTCATATTTCCTTTTAATGTAGTCCAGGACCAAAAGATTGGACTGAAAAAAAAAAAAAAAACTTCACAGAAAGAAATCTGTATAATTCATAAACTGGAAACCAAAACTATGAGTAGTAGGTATCTCCCAACCACACCCTAGCCTCTCAGAAAAGACGGAGTTGACGTTGGCTGCAGCATTTGTGCTAATATAGTGAGTCTATGGTGTGAGGGCTGATGTTGCAGTGGCCCCAGATGCTGTTGTGTTTTGTCATTGTTTTGCCTTCATTGGGAAACGTGTGGTCTTGTGTGGCCTACAGTGACGCACATGCTCAGTGTGTTCTTCCTCTTCTTCCTGTGTCCTGCAGTGACAGCTACATCGTGCGCGTCAAAGCGGTGGTCATGACACGGGACGACTCCAGCGGGGGCTGGCTGGCGCAGGACGGCGGCGGTCTCAGCCGGGTGGGCGTCTGCAAGGTGCCGCCGAGCGAGCTGACCGGACGCTGCAGCTTCCTGATCCACGGCGAGCGACTCAAGGACAAGCAGGTAACACCGTCGGCCTCCCCCATCGACTCCTCACCCACCACTTTTCCCTGCTAGTCCTCTTTGTAAGAATGGTTGGAGAATTGGTTGCATCGACAGTCAATAATCACAATGGCTAACAATTGAATGACACCAACTTGGTGTTCTGGGAATCCTTTGAACCGTAAAAATATAGCAATATCCTTAAATTTACAGCTAGCCGGTCAATTTTTCAAGCCCGAGCACATACCTAAGTTCTGACAACTACCACTGTGACTTTGTCAAGTAAAACCACCATAACTTTCCTACCAGCTACTCCGAGTAAGAACCACTAGCCTGAACCTGACCTAGCCAGAAGAGTTTAATGGCTGTTGAGTAGGAAACTTTAAAGAGTCCGATTAGTTATGGAGTTAGTTGCTTTAGCATGCTGATTAAAATTAGATTACACACCCAATCCTACTGCAACCGGTCAGCGGTATTGAGCTCTTAGCCTAGCTTCACTGATGTATACTTTTGTGAATGGTATCCTGTCTTTTTTTTTTTTTTCCTGGTCAACTGACTGATTCTTTTTCCATTAGAGCACTAAGTGAATTTTGACAAATAAACAAAATGGCTAAATAGGCCAAGCGTAGATTATGTCCTCTAATGTCACTAAACCCAGAGGAACCCCGGAATACCTCCAATTTCACTTGGCGTCCACAATCTAATTTCGGTGTCACAAAACTGCCATTTTGGAATGGAAGGGGACAATGCAGCGGCTATTTTTCTTCGGTTGCATGGGTCGAGTTTGCCTAGGCTGCTCGAATGCTAAAAAACTCTCCAGATGAGGTTCTAGTTGCTGAAATGGTAAAGAAGCCTTTGAACTGCTGAGATCTGAGGTTCTCTGCCCCATGGGTGCCTATATACATAGACCCGACAGACAATGGTGTGCATTGAGCGTGCTCGCAGTGGCTTTTGGAAGGCGAGCAAATGTATGTAAATGGCAGGGCGCCGCGGGCCAACAGCAACCCAACGGCCGTGTTTTGATTGGCAGGTGATCTTGGAGTGCTTTGTGCGGAAGGACCTGATCTACACCCGGGCAACGCCCACCTTCCACCACTGGAGAGTGGACAACAGGAAGTGCGGCCTGACCTTCCAGAGTCCCGCGGACGCCCGCGCCTTTGACAGGGGCGTGCGCAAAGCCCAGGAGGACCTGACGGAAGGTACGCCACCACGGCACGGCACAGCATCTCTGGCACCTTCTGCTACCCAATCACAAGCACACAAACTCTTCACCTTCCATCCCCAGATACATTTCAACTGCTAGCACATCCAATCCTATGTGGGATAGAGTACAGCAGTTCTCAGAAATATGTAATGACTGAAATACATATATTTTCTGTTCCCTGGTGAACCTATATAGTCTTTACGTTTATTAGTGTCACTTAGTGTCCTGTCATTCTGTTATTGTCTTCTGTCTCTTTTCATTGCTTCTCTGTATCCTTTACTTTCGTGGAAAACATTCTGAAATACAAACGTGTTACTTCCATGGAAAACAGACAGGTGTGTTTGAGTGTGTGTGTGTGTGTGTGTGTGTGTCACAATGCACGGCTATTGGTGTGAGAAAATAGAGGCAGCATGTGGGCAATGCAGAGCGATATGTTTAGCAGTAGTAGTCGGCGGGGCTCTGTTCCGTCCATCCATCAAGCAGCCCTCCTCTCCGAGTGACCCGGGCTCCTCAGACGTCCAAGGCCTCTCTGTTCCCAGGGCTCCCAGGCAGCACAGTTAGCACCTCCAGACAAGGGCATGACGGGACCCCGTTCACCCCTAACCCCGGGGGGCACAGGGGCTGTGGACAGACCAGTTTATGTTTAGCGTCTTAAGACCGTTTGTCTTCTTTTGTGTTTGTGCGTTTGAACTTCTAGGCTCCACCACTTCATCCTCTACACTCCAGAATGAGGCCGAGCTGGGAGACGACGATGTATTTACGGTAAGCGTTTCTTGGTTTCTTTGTTTGTTTGTTTGTTTGTTTAGTCGATTACTTGTTGACATAGAGCACTTTTGGCATGCCTTCCCCCACAAATGACTCCAACTGGCACTCAAATGGGGAGGATGTCAAGTTGGGTGGTAAAGTATTTATTTATTTATTTATTTATTTATTCTTTTTTTTTTTGATCTCATCATTTCCTGGTGTGTTTTCCCCCCTCTTCCTCTTCCTGCCTTCCCACCTTTTATTTCTGGAAGCGTGTGAATTGTCCCAGAAAGGGCTGGGTCCTTGTGCTATATATAGCCAGTGGCCTGTGTGCTCCGTGACAGAGTGATGGGCCTTTGTTTGGGAAGGAGATGCTTGCCGTGATAGCTATTGGAGAGGTGCCGTGTGTGTGTCAGGGGCTCCTGGTTGTGTGTGTGTGTGTGTGTGTGCGAGAGAGAGAGAGAGAGAGAGAGACAGAGTTTCGTGGAGGGGTGTGTAGAGCTGGTGAATGTTAAGGAATTAGAGCTGGGGTGTGGTGTGTATGTGTCTCTGTGTGTAATTATCTTTGTGTGTATGTGCGTGTGTGCATGTGTACAAGAGCCAGGCTTCCTGTCGTGTTTTGACCAGACTGCCACGCTGCTGACACCGTCGCCACCTCTGTTGCTGCTGCCGGCAGGCATTGGCCACAATCGCGTCCCCCTTCTGACAGAGCCACAGGAGATGCGCAGCAGCAGGCGGGGTCAGGAGGTCATTTCCTGCTCCTGCCAGTAAAACTACCATTGGCAGCTGCTTCCTAGCTAACTGCCACCGAGATTTACTGCCGCCCAGGGGGAAACGAGGGAGAGGTTGAGAGAGACACAGAGAGAGAGAGTTTGAGAGGGGGTGGGGGAGAGAGTGAGTTAAAAGGGGGTGAGAGAGAGAGAGAGAGAGAGTTGAAAGGGGATGGGAGAGGGAGAGAGAGAGAGAGAGAGAGGGAGTAAAAAGGGGATTGGAGAGGGAGAAAGATAGGGAGAAAAAGGGAGAGAGAAAGAGAGGGAGTTGGAGGTGGAGGGGGTAGAGGACGATAGAGGATCTTCCACTGCCTGTCTTACTACGTACACATTAAGCGGCAATCGAATGAATTTCTGATATGCAGAACAGAAACGGTCACTATCCAAATGCAAGGAGAGAGAAAGAGTGTGTGTGTGTGTGTGTGTGTGTGTGTGTACATACCCACTGGGTGCCCTTGAGTGAGCAGGAGCAATGGAAAGGGGTTGGGGGCTCATGGTAGTGACCTTTTCCAAAAATTACCAGTGCAAGACAAGTGGCCTCAGACAGGAGAAATGCTGCTTTGGATTTACAGCTCCAGGAGATTGGCCTAAGGAGTGTGTGTGTGTGTGTGTGTGTGTGTGAAAGGGTTGGGGAGCTGTTTCTGGGATGCACATTCTTCCCAAATTGTTCCTCATGAGCCAACCTATACTTAACCCTCCACCCCACTCCCTGCCATGAACTATTTTAGTTCATTCAGATCAGTAGCAGGAGGGAGGGATGGAGAGAAAGAGAGAAAAAGAGAGAGAGCAAGCGGAGGGAGAGAGAGGAGGGAGAGGGGAGTCATTGAGAATTTACCCTGTGTGTGTGTGTGTGTCTCTTTGCTTGTGTGTCCTTGTATGCACATGACATCTCTGGCTCTCAAATAGATGCGGAACCCACTGTCTTTAATGGGATCTGGCTGACAATTGATCATTTTCAGCAAGCGG
This sequence comes from Limnothrissa miodon, assembly GCA_017657215.1. Taxonomy (NCBI): domain Eukaryota; kingdom Metazoa; phylum Chordata; class Actinopteri; order Clupeiformes; family Clupeidae; genus Limnothrissa; species Limnothrissa miodon. The sequence continues at coordinate 667,919 of JAGFZM010001874.1, forward strand.
AATGCCCATTTAGGTCACCTTATTCTAGCTCGGCTGTTTCATAGTTTCATTCATGAAGTGATTTTTGTATGAGATTGTAATGCAGGCACGCAGTACAGTCTCACATGTACATGTCTATGTTGGGCAGTGTAGGTCACTACAGTTTGGGAATGCAGGAAAACGCTGAAGCACATGGACGGTGTATGCAACCTGCTGTACAGTAGGTTAGAAGTGCTACATGGGGTAAACTTGTGTGATTCCAGATACTGAGTTGTTCCATCCAGTAGATTATTTTGAAGTTGTGTGTTCATAAGGCAAGTGTGCACCTGTGTGGATTTTTGTGTATATGTTTGTGTGTGCGTGTTTGTGTGTAATTGTGTACAGAAATGAGGGAGACGGTTGGTCTATGAAAGTCCAAAATCACATTTTTAGGAGCCTGCATGTGACATCTTGTCTGCACAAACGGGAGCATTTGGGCGGGGGGGTGGGGGGGTGTTGCGAATGATGCCATCAGGAAGTGCGGTTAACAGCACCATAAACTCTGGTCTAATTAGTTTAAGAGCTGTCTGAAAGGCAGCAGCGGGGACTGGACAAAGGAGCGGACGGAGGGCCAGACGAAAAGACTTTGGCTCTGTCTCCCCGGCGAGCCACTGGGTGCCGAGTTTGTCTGGGCCTGGGCTGCACCAAACATTTCACGTTTAAACTGCTTGTACTCTGTGTATCTGATGGTTTGTGTGTGTGTGTGTGTGTGTGTGTGTGTGTGTGTGTGTGTGTTAGTTTGTGTGTGTGTGTGTTGGTTTGTGTGGATGTGTGCGTTTAGTGACTGCACAAATAGAGCGATTTAGGTTTAGCTAGAAAACATTCTCTTGAAACAGGCCGTCTCTCTCCCTCGCTCTCTCTTTGGCTGTTGCTGGCTGAAAAGGGGTTCGGGTTTGGGGGAGGGGAAGTTGTGGAAGGGGGAAGGAGGGGAGGAGGAGAGGGGAAGGGGGGTCAGATGATTGACAACTTCCTGTGCAGCAGCGAGGCAGGGGCCGGGGGAGAAGGCCTCGCGGCACGCAGGGCTCACAGCCAGGGCCCGAGAGAACGCCGGGGAGGAAGTGGGACGCGAAAAAGACCAACAGTCCTAAGAGAAGCAGGAGGAAAAGAAGCAGAAAGAGACGGGGGAGAGAGAGAGAGAAACAGAGAGAGAAACGGGGGGAGAGAGAAAACACAAGCTGGTGGGGGGTACGGGGATCTCTACTTTATAGGTTGAAGGACCAGATTTTTCAAGCCCTGCCGTCGTCCTGCAGGCTGTCATCTGTCCATCTGCTGCCAGTGTGGGGGAATCACGGCCAGCCAATTACAAGCTTGTTAAAAGTGAACACAAACTACACCTGAAAATTAGCAGTGAAAAATAATTATGTTTCCTGAAATAAACATAAAGCCGACAGTTTTAATCAGCTTCTTCTGCCCGCCAACCCCAGTTTGGACTTTAGATACGGTGTGTTTGTCTGTGTGTGTGTGTGTGTGTGTATGTGTAATACTTTTTGCCTGTCTTCTTTTCCTGCAAGGGACATGGCTTTCCTTGAATGAGTAAAATAGTTAATATTTGATATTGTATGTTTTTTTTTTATTATCTCCTCATTCATTCTGCCTCCAACCTAAAAAGAAACCCTGCATACCAACTAACAGTAGAACTACGTGTCCAAGTTGGAAATACTAGACACCAAAAAGTACAATTACAATATCAAATTATAACATAAACCACAAACTCTATTTCTTGAATGTAAAGTTTAAAATATATACCCATTTGAGAGTTTTTTTTTCTCATATGGAAGCAGTATGGGCATCTTGTGCACATCTGTTGAAGATAGTCTTACTCTTGTACAGCCTACATTAACCACAATGGAAAAGCTGTAGCTTGGACGTGTCTTGTACCATGCCTGTTCTGAGACTGGTTTTTATTTGAGGAAGTTTGTGATGAGCCGAGGGCCGTTGTGGGCTTTATGGTGAGTTTGGATTGCTAGGGAGGTGTGTGTGTGTGAGGGGGAGGTACTGCAGACTGAGGACAAATGGGTCGTAAGATGTCTGCCTCCATATGTCAAGGGGCTACTTTCCACAGGCTCACCCTTAGTTGACCCTTGGTTTTACTCAGCGGAGACACACACACACACACACACACACACTCTCTCTCTCTCTCAAAGGTACATGCTCCTGTTCTGTGTATTCTCAGTGACCTGTATCCACGGACCTTCTACACCTATACTACTTATGCACCTCCAATTTATTGCCAGTTCAGCATCCAGACATGTATCACACACACACACACACACACACACACAGGCCTGTATGTGTTTGAGCCATGCAGAATAGGCCAGACAAGCTGTGCTACATTTGGCCGGCAGGTTTTTCGCTGAGGTCATTTTAGTATCATCAGCTGCCTTGGGACCTGTGGCTAAAGTAACACAGATAAAGATGACGTTAGCGTGACCTAGAATTATTCCACATGCGCACAAACACACACACACACACACACACACCTCTCATTCACCTCTCATTCCTTTCTCAGGGTGTGTGTTTTGCGTGTTTGTGTGAAGGGTGTAATTTTGGCCTTGGCAGGAGATACTGTATGTTTTGTCTCGAACAGCATGCATGCGCACCTTCTCTGAAACAGCATGGTAAGGAGAGTGGCCACAATGACTGCTGATCCGCTGCTGTGGCTGTTCTCTTGCCTTCTGTGCTGGTGTACGCGAGACACTTCTTTGTAGGAGTTTATTTGAGTCTGTCCGTCCCATGTGGCTGCCAATTCCTCCTCATCAGTCCTTGTGGTTCTGCGCACATTTGTCCCATTCCCAAATGCCGTCCTCATCTGTCTCTTTTTTTCAGCCACTTTGCTCTTCAGTAAAGTACAGGTCATTTGTGGTCAAGATTTGGTCAGTCTGTGAGTGTGTGTGTGTGTGTGTGTGTG
>JAGFZM010001874.1:670944-683752 GCA_017657215.1 Limnothrissa miodon
GGGGGGGGTGTTTGTGTAATTACCCCAAATGACTTCAGTCCCCCAGAACACACATGCCACCCCCCACCTCTCCTTTCAACCGCCCTCAAGCATTCTCCCTGCTCATTATCCCCCTCCCCAACACACACAGACACACACACACACACACACACACTGCCACGGTCCTGATTGCGAGTCATTAAGTTGGCTACAGTGGCCCCCGCACTGTGGAGGTATGCCTTTGAATGTGAGTCGGACCACATGGACCTCTTTTGAAGGCTGCCTTTATCTCCTGCGTGCCACTAAAACTTTGGAGCCCCCTCACGATAAGATGGCTGATTGTCGGCCCCATTTTTAACCCTTCATTTCAGACTATTCAGGCGGTTTGACGGTGAACGCTTTGTAGCTGCCCGGAGTCCAAAAAAAAAGAGTCTCAATTGGTGCCTGAAAAGCTGCTGTTTTTTCATGAATGGTCAACACAGCATCCAGGCCCAGATGCCATTAAGCCCTTTCAGCATCTTTCCTCGCCATGGAAACCGGCAAGACAAACAACAGAGACCTCTTTCACAAAGCCAAAACTGCCTCATTATTAGGGTTGGGCAATAAGTCCATGGTACTGACCAAATGACTTGTTGGGTTTACATTCATTTAAGGAAACTGAATTATGTTTCCCTGCCTGTTTTGGTACTGGGAGTAAGTATTGATTCACATAAAGTCAATCAAGTAGAGACTGGCATGATTTAATTGTAATCCTTTCTTTGACTAGCCTAGAAATGGCTGTAGCAAATTGTTTTGCTCAGTCCACCCACGTACCATATCACCTCAATGCGGTCTGCTTCTAAGACTTGGTAGGACCAATCAGCACCCTCCATTTTTTAGTGACCAGCAATGAGCTGCTGTTGAAACCTAGTAAAAATATCACCAACATACGAATCATGTGTATAGTGTGCACGTTAAACAGCAAAAACATACATAGTTCTACTAAAATTAGTGACCGAAGGGGCCAAGTTCCCACCCCATTCGGCCATTTGGCCCGTTTGGAGCTATTGTCTGAGAAATTTAGCAAATGGGAGTAAAACGGAAAATTTTCTGGTGTAAACCGATATAAACTTGTGTTTATAATTTAAAAAAATTGTGTAAAGAATGTTGCAGCTCGTCTCAACTGTTGAATCAGAACATTGCTAAATGAATGTGACTGAAGCCTGTGAGTCGCATCATATGATTGTGTTAGTCTGCCTGGGATTCACAAGCATATGAGCAACAGGTCTTGTAGCAACTTTGGTGTGCTCTTTGTTATGAAAAGGCCACAAGTCCCAGGATAAAACGCACCAGGTGCGGTGTATCTTTCCATAAACCACCGCTGAGTCACCTTGCTTTTTCCATTCCATGAATTTATACACATGATTGATTTTAAATGACATGTACAGAAAATACCCAAATGTCCTGGGAGTGAGTTTCACTTCAACTGATCAGTTTAACTAGCCCCTACTAGTTCAACTGTAAATCTGTTTAAATGCAAAATGTTTCGTTCTGCATTCACTTTCAAATATCTCTCTTATTCTCCCTCTTTCTCTCACTGTCCCTCCCTCTCTCTCTCTCTCTCTCTCTCTTTCTCTCTCTCTGTAAAGCTCAGTGTTTTTCGGCCGGCAGAGTAAACATTCGAGCGGGTCTGTGTTTTTAATTATCTGCAGCCGACGGGGCCCAGCTATCCTCTTAAACATATTTTTAAATCGTGCTGGCCCGGGCACTTGGCAGGCCTTTGAGGGACGCCTGTATTATTTTTGGCCGGCGGTTCTGAAGTGTCTGTAGGAGTGTTCTGGGGAAGCTGAGGACCAGGGTCCTGAGCGAGTAGCCCACACCACACCACACCAGCCCAGCCCAGGCCAGCCTGGATCCTGGATCGGCCCAGCCCAAGGTACGCTGCTCTCGCCCGGGCCACAGAACAACTCTCTGTGGGCCTAGCTTGCTCACCTCACTGGGCCGAACAGAGCCAAGCCCAGTCCTCAGACACCAGCTCTTTCACTAGAGTGAGACGGAGAGAGAGAGGGAGACGAAGAGAAAGAGAGAGACAGAACGAGAGAGAGAGAGGGAATGAGGGAGACAGAAAGAGAGAGACTTGGAAATCTGTTCTTACTGAAAATAAAGCTGAGTGCAGCTTGCGTGGGAGTTTTGAATGACCATGGTGGCTGTAGAGCGTGAAGCACCTGATCCTGAGCAAACCCTGTCTCAGTGTCTCTCTGCCTGCCTGCCTGTCTTTTTTTTTTGTCATTCCTTCATCTCGCTATTTCTCTTTTTCTCAACCTTCCTTTTGACCACTCCTTCTTTGAGCACATCTCTCAGCCTTCCCACATCATTTTGTATGTGTGTGTGTGTGTGTGTGTGTGTGTGTGTGTGTGTGTGTGTCAGTGTGTCCGGAGCTTTGTGTATTGGTGTTTATGATGGCAGAAAGTGGATCCACAACAGTTATTAGAGTCTGTGTCTTGTCTGTGCCTGTTAAATGACTGGCTGGAGTGGAGGCAGCTCCCCGTGTCGGACGGCCCTCTGTATGAGCATGGGCTGCTGACTCGGCAGGTGTGTGTGTGTGTGTGTGTGTGGGTTTTAGTTCAAGTTGGTGTGTGTGAGGGAGAGTTAATTCATGCATGCATGCACACACGTGCACTTCACGTCTGAAAGGCTGTGTTTGTTTTTGCTTGAGTGTGTGTCTGTGTGTGTGTGGCAGGTGGAGAAATGAATATTTTAGGGGTTGAGGCGGTTCACCCAAACAGCTTGCGTTTAGCAACTAATCATATGAAGCCCATAGAGTTCTGTATCCGTGTTTAGGTTTGTCGTCTTCTCTTATCTTATTCAAGTTGTCTGTCTGATGTCTGGTTTTCTGTTTCTCCGCTTGTCTGTCTGCTTTTCTCATTTGTTCTTTTGTTCTCTATGTGTGACTGTACGTGTGTGTGTGTGTGTGTGTGTGTGTGTGTGTGCGTGCGTTTGTGCGCTGTTCCTGTTCCACTGCCTGCGTCTTCCAGCCACTGCTTTCTCTCTGCCTGTCCATCTGTCCATCAGTCTGTGTGTGTGTGTGTGTGTGTGTGTGTGTGTGTGTGTGTGTGTGCGGGTCGGCCCAGCTCGCCCCCACAGCGATCTGCCCGTCAGCGGTGCTCTTGTGTTGTGTCTCACCCGCGTGCCAAAGTTTTCCTTGGATCACCGCCGCAGAGGAGAAAGCAGCACTTCTGTGCGCAAGCTGGAAGTAGACCTGTGGAAGAGAGAGAGCGCAAGAGAGAGCGAGAGAGAGAGTGACGAAGGAGAAGAGAAGTGAAGAAGAGAGAGAGAGAGAGAGAGATTGACTGGCAATTTAGACAGGGGTGAGGTTAGGATATGTCAAGGAAGGGAGGAGTAGCTAAAAAAAGTGTGTGTGTGTGTGTGTCCTCATTCAGATGTTCATTCAGACAGAGGGTAAGACTGAAATAGAGGCTGGCTGCTCTGCTCTCTGTCACCCGGCTTGTTGGCCTCTCCTTTCCGTCTGCCTGTCCATTCATCTGGCTGCCACCACACTGGCACTGCTCCCCCCGAGCCGTGCCAGCCTCTCCCTCTCTCCGCTGACTGTGTGTGTGTGTGTGTGTGTCATTCACCATGGCCTCACCTGTGAGCACTGACCCCCATCTCCTCTCCCCTCCAGGCAGCTGTGGTGCTGCATGGCCAGCAGGTCACCCTGCCCCAGCTTCTCTGATTAGGCTAAAAAAAAACACCCAACAACCTCCAGCTTGTGTCCTCCAAGACGACACATCAGAACCGTGTTCCCACCGTAGAACCTCAGAAAGGGAACATGTGTGGAAGTCCTGACTGTGCGTTTCTTTCTAAAGCATGTTTCAGTACAGTTGAGCCTTTTTTATCCCCCCCCACACTCGAAGAAAGAAGAAAGAAGCTTTTTTTTTAGCTTGTGTTAGAAGGCGCACATTGTGGTGGGAGAAGGCAGACTTATTTTGGTGTGCATGTATATGTACCATAAGCAGACAGCCCCTGCACGGGACACCATGACAACCGCACTGATGATGTAATTGCTTAGGCCTTCTTGGTTTGTGTGTGAATACTGTATATATATATGCGCGTGTGTGTGTGTGTGTGCTCACTCGCTCCCCTTTAGCCAAACGTGGAGCATGCTGGATTCATTTAGGCCCCAACTCTAATAACAGGGAGACTTCAGAAAAGGTTCTTACAAATTCTGCGGCTGGAGGGTCTGTCCGTCGGATTTATTTATTTATCGGAGTTTTTAATTGCACGCTGAAGTTGTGCCACGTCACGTCGGTGGGATTGACTGCAGAACTGTGTGTGTTTGTGAGAGTTTGTGTGTGTTGGTAGGCATGTGTTTGTGTGTGTGTGTGTGTGAGCGAGAAGGGGAATAGAGAAAGTGTGTGTCTGTTTAGTCGGCAAGCCGCGCCAGTGGCCTATGAGATCATGGAAAACTACGTTCACTCATCACCACACCTGGCTGCCATGGGGTGTCTTATCTAAACCTGAGCTGCAGGCCCACCAGTGTGTGTGTGTGTGTGTGTCTGTGTCTGTGTCTGATTTCAATGATCGGGATTTATATGTACCGTGTGTGTGAATTTATGTATATTTGTGTGTGTGTGTGTGTACATGTGTGTGATCTCAGTGATCTGGATTTGTGTGTACCGGGTGTGTGAATTTATGTATATTATGTAGATTTGTATATATTTATTTATATACGTGTGTGTGTGTGTGTGTGTGTGTGTGTGTGATTTGAATGATCTGGAGTGGTGTGTATGTATGTTGCATGTGTATATATATGTGTGTGTGTATGTGTATGTTTTGTCACAAAATCTTTGTTGATGCAACAAGTGAATTGACCTTAATGAAAGATTTATGTACAGTAAGACTTACTTGCAGACTGAAATTTAAAACATCACAAATGTCTCTATTGATATGATAAGATCCTTACAGTGTTAAATTCACCCCTTTTCATCTCTTTGCATTTATGCCTGCACGTTTAAATGTCAAATTTAAAGCTCCGGTGTGTGTGTCACTGTCTGAGTTTCTGTCACTGGTAATATTTGTTGGACAGACTCCAGCATCCTCACTCTCTCCTCTTTGGCTCTGTGTGTTTTTTTTTTTTTTTTAGAACAATACCGACAGCTCATCCAATTCCTCTCAGAGGAAAGACCAGCCTATGCAGCCCTTGGCCACCTCCACTTTTTACGAGCCCCACCGGCACCAGTGCATTCTGGGCCACCTCCACGAACCCTACCGCTCCTCAGACCACTACTTCCTGGATCAGGTGAGTAAATACTACTGAAACGAACCATTCTAGAATTAGTTAACCAACTGTGTTCCATATAAACTTTAAATGTGGTTTTTATATTTTTATACATTTATTTTGTATATATATATATATATGTGTATGTATTATTTGTATATATATTATCTTTTCTAGCACGACTGTGGCGCAAATAAGGTTTGAATGTATTTAAAAAGTATGTATTGAATGTAGGAATTTTTATTAATATTGTACTACATGTAGTGTGATGGGGTCAGGTAGGTTTGTTAAGTAGCCCAGGCTGCCATATGTGCTCATTTGAATTTTTAGTGCTTGTGATCCATAACTGCTAATAGTACTGATAATCTCTTGTCTTTTTGCAGATCCAGTCAGTGTCCAAGTTCCCACGGCATGTCAGCTTCATGGACGAGGAGGAGGACATAGTACGGATCAACCCCCGCGAACGCAGCTGGATGACCGGTTACGAGGACTACCGGCACGCTGCCGTGCGCGACCGCTTCATCCAGCCCGACGAGCTGGACTCCTACGTGCACTTCGCCAAGAGCGAGCCCTCCAAGCACGACTACAACTACCCTTACACGCCCGGCTCGGACCCCAGCCACGGGCGGGACCTCAAGGGCGACGGGGGCGGACTCCTCGGGGGCTCGGTGGTCTCCACGCAGCCCAAGGGCCAGCGGGGGAAGCGCGGCAAGGAGCAGGGCGAGCGCTCGCGCTGCAAGTACTGCCGGGACATGTTCAACCACGAGGAGAACCGACGCGGCCGGTGCCACGACGCACCCGACCCCGTGCGCACCTGCATCCGCCGCGTCAGCTTCATGTGGTGCGCCGACAGCCTGCTCTACCACTGCATGTCGGACCCGGAGGGCGACTACTCAGACCCGTGCTCGTGCGACACGGCTGACGACCGCTTCTGCCTCCGCTGGGCAGCGCTCCTAGGCCTCTCCCTGTTGGCGCCCTGCCTCTGCTGCTACCCTCCCCTCCACGCCTGCCACCGCTGTGGCCTGGCCTGCGGCTGCTGTGGCGGCAAACACAAGGCCATAGTGTGAGGCCCCATGGACAGACGGACCGACGGGGGGGGAAAGAGAGAGAGGGAGGGAGGGAGAAAGACAGTGGCAAGGAGCTGGTCAGATGTGATGGAAGGAAGAGTTCTCTTACTTTTTATGAAACAAACAAAAAAAAAACAGTTGAGCTCTCTCTAGTGTTCCAGATGGACATAAAACATGGTGCAGTTAACTTTCTATTTTTTTTTAAATATACATAAATATATATATAAAGAAGAATATATGTGTTCCTTATTGTCCCGCGCATAAGGAGGTTCCCCTCCATTTCCTTGTGAAACAAAATGGCTCTTGGTTTTTTCCCAGTTTCCAGGCCTGTGTGCTTTTCATGCATCCCATATGCAGGTACTTTATATTTTTTACACTGATTTTTAGATTCAAGAACTTGAATTGTCTGTTATCTTTACTCTGTTGAAATATGATGGTTGGTATGTGTCCTCATCCTTTTATTTTAACCCCCCCCCCCCCCCACAAACACACACACATACACATACACTTTCCCCACTTCCCGCTGTCCCTGTCATGGTTGCTCCCAAAAAGCTCCTGAAATATAAGAATAAGGCTGAGGTGAACTTGAGACACTAACCCTGTAGTAACATTAAGTTCAAAATGAGTGAGTAGGGAAAGACAGTGTGTGTGTGTGTGTGTGTGTGTGTGTGTGTGTGTGTGTGTGTGAGAGAGAGACAGACAGACAGACATACAGGGAGGATGAGAGTTCTCTGGTCCTATTTCAGGGGTGTTTGTAAAAGAATGATGATGTATAATGGAGTAGTTAATTGTATTCAAGCCAAATTGTCATAAGCTGCAGTCTGGACTGATGTGACGGATGCCTGTGCACTCAATCAACATTCTCAGTCTAATCAGTCCCCAGCAAGCCTACTTCAGCTACATTAGCCATTTAATTATCACACTAGCCATTATGGTAAGACTTTCTATGAACTCTGAATTTAAAAAGCATTGTTTATACAAAAACATATACAGCATCCATAAGATTTGTATGATTAGTGTTCAGAACTTCATCACATTCTCACGATTGTATCTTTAAAATCTTATGAGGCTTCACAGCTCAAAGTGTCACAAAGCTTTTAAAAGATTCAATTTAAAAATTGCCGTTTTGTTAAGCCCAACTCCTCGTGCTAAATGAAGAGTTAAAAGTGCACACAGCTACTCATATAAAACATTATTACAGACAATAAGTAGAGGTATGTTAACCCTCTATCCAAGGGGCGAAAACTTTGTGACACTTTGACAAGTTATAAATGCTGACATAATAATAATGCCTCATATGATTATTAAAATGACAGTCCTGAAAATGTATGATCAGTAATAAATACTACTGTCATTTGTTATAAAGCATTATGAATGCATTATAACCCTTTATGAAAGTGTTAATAAGCTTTATGAATATTGGGTTTGTTGAAAGGCTTACCAGCATGTTTGTGTGTTTCCCCCTCTGTTAGTCTAAGAGTGGGACATGGATTACTTTTTGAAGTTAAAAAGATATCCAAAGATAATTTTTATTGTATTTATTTTCTCTGTGAATTGAAACCAACAGCCAAAGTGAAAGAAGGGGAAACTAAAGTATGGAAGCACAGCCAGAGGCCTCTGAAATCTGTCCAAACTCTACTTTTTCTGTGCCCACTAAAATGGTGGCCTAAAAAAAACTCTAAAAGCTTAAAACTTCACATAGAGGACAGGAAGAGACAAATCCTCTGAATTGTTCCCTATGTGAGGATATGTTAAAGGAATTTGAGAAATACGTGCCTGGTGGGAACTCAGCTTTTAGGCAGTAGTGAACCGACATGCCGATAGTTCTGTTTGTTTTCGACTAATGGTGTTTGTTTAAGCCTTAATCAGAGCGGGAGGTGAAGGTTTTTATATTTGAATGCAGTGGGGAGGGACCCTGCATAAAGTGTTCACCCTCAGCGAAACAGGGACTCAGTTTCTAAGGTGTTACAAGCTTGAATATCCCACTAGAGGAATAAAAAAATATTTTTGTAAGGTATTTAAAAAGAGGACCCCAGGAATATTCTTTTTCTTAATTATTATTTTTAAAGAAAAAAAGTAAATCAAGAGAATGTGTCTCAATAAAATATAGGATGGAGTTCATGCAGAATCGCATAGTACAATCTATGAGGCAGCTCAAGCATGTGTGTTTGTATGCAGCGGACCTCAGATAGCCAATCATAGCTCTCGGTTGCCTCTTTAAACCCGCCCATCCTGTGAATGACACTGCGGCTGTCCAATCGTCTTTTCCCCCATGTTTCTTTGGCCGAGTTAGGTGTCGAGGGTTTTCCTGCCTGTTCTCCAGCCCTGTCCAGTGCCTCCAATCCCCACACCTGGGACATGCGGGAGGCCTTTGCAATAATTCACCCATTTCACATGTGTTGCTCTGCAGCCCTGGGAATGACATGTAAAGAATACTTTATTGTGTCATAGTGCTGGGATGGAAGAAAGAGAAATTCAAAGCACCCATGGGTCAATGTACCATGAATGCCAAAAATCACTTGGTTTATACTATTTTTGTTAGTCAGTTTATGTATTATTATTTTTTTATCTCTGGGGAAATCAGAGTGAAAACAATGAGAACTTCTATCATTTAGTCAACAACATCTAAAAGTATTTTGAAGCATTTCTATTTGATTTTTTAAAAAATAACACATTTGAAAGCCAGTAACAAAGCTATCTGGGGACTGCAAACATCAGCTAGGCCTAAATCTGGTATAAAGCACCATTACATTTTCTAAGATTACAGCTAAGAAAGTTTGAACATCGTCATTCGTCCCCCATAGAAAGACACTAGAATAGAAACCAGACTAGAGTGGTTTGTGAATAGCACAGGACAGGAATATTCCCCTCACTCTTGGGTGTTTGATAGCCATCATCCTCCCCTTTTCTGTCTATTGAGCGGATAAAAAGCTTACTTTTTTCATTTTATTTTTGTTTTATTACTGTTTCTTTATTTTTTTTTTTTTAAATCTGTGGAAAAGGAAAGTTAACCAAAAGCATCACGTCTGGTTGCAAAGTCATAGCTACGTCATACATGTAACTCTTTAAGAAGTGCCTGAAGCATTGATCGTTATTCATTGTTCATCTATCCTTATATACTTAAAGAATAAAAATAAACCCTCTTGTATTGATTAGGTTTGTTTTTTACAATAAGAATTTTTACCTCTGTAAAAAGCAAAAAATATATATATCAAGTGTATGATGTACATTTTTATTTTTATTTTTTTTTAATCGTTTCTAACATGTATGATTGATGTAGCTCTTGCTTTTGAAAAAGAAGATGAAAGACGGAAGAAAAATCTGATGGAGTGAACGTACTCTGTAAATACAAGTAGACCATATCAGATGAAACCAGAAGTGTGGCCTGGCCAGTAAGTAATTGTGTGTCATAGGTCCCAATAAAAAAGCGTCAGAAATCAGTGCTCTGCGCCGGTCTGTTTTTTTGTCTGTGCGTCCCTGTTCACTCTGGGCTTTGTGTCATGCCAGCACACAACATGTAGCGGATCCCACCAGGACGCGCTATCCTTTGACCTCGCATGCCCTAGCATGCCACTGGAGACCGCATCAGAGAGGTGGAGCTCAAGGACATTTGATTGCGCTTGTGTGTGTGTGTGTGTGTATGCCTGGCTCTCCCCGCTGAGCCAACGGTAATCGATACCTGATCGAAACAGCCTGCGGGGTGTGCTTACGTGCATGCTTTCCCGCTTGGACACGAGATCCGATGTGCACCGCCCCCCCAACACACACACATTTATCCCACCACCACTATTCTTTGTTGGAAATGTGCAGGCAGCACCCATGGCTGCCTCTCTGGGCTCCATGGCCTGGGTCACCTCTTTGGGCTTCATCAGAGTGGCTGGGGCACGCGAAAGCCATAGCGGACATTAAACTGTTTTGTTCAGGATGTTACTGGAAAAGCATATGGGTGATTATCTGGGAAGAAAAGAGGAAAAAGGGGGGAGGAGGAGAGAAGGGAAGGGAAGAGGGGAGCGGGGGAATAAGAAGAAGAAAAAAAAAGAATGTCCCCGAGGGCTTGGCCTGCACCGCTCCTCGGCGACTGCAAATAGCATCAAACTCCACATGTGCAAACATTTAAGGCGTATTTTCTCATAATGAGGTCACTTTTTTCTCTTCCTCTCTCCCTCCTTCTCTCTCTCTCCCTCCCCTCCTCTCTAAAAAGAGAGGAAGCGGTTCCTTACTTCTACTGAGGGGCCCTTGTGTTTCCCCCTCTCAGCAGAATGCAGATGCAGCAACCAGGTCCAGCACTGATTGCCCAACGTTTGCTCTTCCTAAGGCCCCCACCAAAATACACACACACACACACACAAGCCCTCACACACACAGACGTTAGTCCTGATGTCAAATCAATGGCATATCTCTGAAATGCGCTCACTTCACTAACAACCTTTTCTTCAGTCGGGTCTCCTTTTCTTTCTTTCTTTCTTTTTTTAATTCCCCAGCATCCCTGACACTAATCTACTTTCAAATAAAATGGCCTAATGATAAAGCGCCGCAATAATAAGTAACAACTGGCGGCTACGGCGGGTGGAGAAGAAGAAGAAGAAAAAGAAAGAGAGAGAGAGAGAGAAAAGAATGGAGCGAGCAAGAGCAGATCGACCCTAATGGTTCTCTGCTGTTTCCTGATCACCCCAGGTTTCCTGTGTGCTCTGCTGCTGCTAGACAGCTGTCTGCAAGGCCCGGGGGCCTGTAATAGCCTTGTTCCTGTTTGTCTGTTTGCCTTGTTTTCTGCACCTGTTGTGCATGTCCTGCTGCGGGGGCTGCTTCCCCGCCGAGTGGGCGCTGGTCCAGGCGTCAGGCTAGCCCTACCATCGGAGCTGGGGAGGTTAAAGGTCAGCGTTGTTGTTGGCCTACGGTGGCCCTATATGAGATGAGCAAATGTGACTCTCTCTCTCTCTCTCTCTCTCTCTCTCTCTCTCTCGCTCTCTCTGGGCCCGTAGATGTCGCCTCTGTGTCCAGTCCTAACATGCACAGTTGTGTACTGGGAGTGACCGCTGATGACATCTGAGCATGTGCGTGTGTTCCCTTTGGCCCCATGAGGGAAAGACAACACACCTTTGTTAGCTGAAGCACAAGCCAGAGGTAATTACAATAAAAAAAGATAGAGAGGTTAAATGCCCAGCAGAGCTCAGTGGCAGGATGTCTTTCTTTTGATAGGTGCATAAAAGACTTCCACAATGGATGCACGCAATATGTGACCTCCACACTTGTTTTGGAGAAACTATTTGGCAAACCTCTCTCCCTCCGACCCTTACCAAAGGCTTTCTCTCTCTCTCTCTGTCTCTCTCACTCTCCCTCCACAGGTCCATATCTTCTCAGAGATCTGAAGCGCTGCTTCTTGTTCCTCCCTTGACCCAGCTGCGGATGTGGAAGCAAACTCACAAACACCCTTCTCCTGCCCTGGTCCTCTTCCCCATCCCTGGACACACACACACACACACACTCCCCCGCCTTGTCTCCTGTCCCCTCCCTGCCCTGTCCTGCCTCTTATTTGTGTCCCATTTCCCGTTGGAGGGAACATTGTGGTTCACGTACCAGGATGTTATTATGAGCAGATAACAGTGGAGAGAGAGCCTTCACATCGGCAGGCTGCTGAGGATGGGGACAGGGGTGTTGAGGGGGGTGGTGGACACTTTCCCACACTGCCCAGCTAAGGAAGCCTCTCATCGGGCACCGGCTCCCCATTAACCCTGCCCCCACACCTTTCCTAACTCCACACCTCTGACTACCCACATCCTCCAGGCAGACATAGCCTTCAGTATACTGAAAGGAACCTGTCTTCCCCCAGAGCACTGCTCCGCCCCAACATCCCCCCCCCCCCCCCCCCCCCCGGCCCCCACCATTACCAGACACCAACCGCACCCCTCCATCACCAGCACCACCCCCATAACCAGCCGCCACCCCCACCCTCTGCACTACCACCATCACCACCATTTAGCCTTTGAGTTATGCTGGATTATTGCATAACTCACCCCAACAGCTAACTCAATTTTGCCTTGGTGCGCCGCCGCCGCTATTCCCTGAATTGCAGCGAATTATGGTTTATCGCGGGCCAGACCGGTATGTTCCCACTTCCTAATGAAAATGTGGACCCAGAAAGGCCGCCACTGTGCGCACGCTGACTGGGATAATTGTGAGGCATTTTAATTCCTTATACTCTGGGCCTTGATTTCACGCACGTTCGTCTCTGGACGTTGTTTACACACCATCGCTCCAGCCAATTGCAATCAACTGGAAGTAAGGAGCCTGCGGAGTCTGTAGCCGGGGCCGCAGCCCAGGGGGAGAGGAGCTGGACCATGCGCTTGCTTAATTCAATAAGTACTTCCCCTACATCAATGCCAAGAATCACCGATTCTTCAAAACATCTCTTTCTCTGTTTCTTTCACTGTTTCATCTGTTCTCTCTCTCTCTCTCTTTCTCTCTCTCCCTTCTTCCTTCTCTCTCTCCCCTCTCACTCTCTCGGCCT
>JAGFZM010001876.1:5000-11388 GCA_017657215.1 Limnothrissa miodon
TCACTTCTCTCTGTTCGTTTCTACGCTCCCTCTCTCCAAAGCTGTCATCTCCTCAGCTCTCCGTCCTGAGCTTACGCCTCCCTGACGTTTGACCAGGCTCCCCTCGATCCCTTCCTTTTCCTTTCCCAAACATCCTCATGCCCACCCCCTGTGTCTGTCTCTCTCTCTCTTTCTCTCTGTGTGTGTGTGTGTGTGTGTGTGTGTGTGTGAGTGTGTGTGTATGAGAGATAAAACTGTGTTTGTGACTGCTACTGTCAACATGCATTTATCTGTATGCAAATAAGACAATCTCTGTGTGTGTGTGTCTGAGTGCGTGTGTGTGTGTGCGTTTGTATGCGAGAGAGAGATGCGATTGTGTGTGTGCTTTTCCTGTGTCAAGATGCTCCGGTTTTTGGGGGAAGATAAATATCAAATTACACCTTAACACACACACACACACACACACACACACACACACACACACACACACACACACAGGGGTGCGCTGAAAGTCATTAGCTGGACATACACAAACACGCATGCCATAGAAGGCAGGGCAGCTCGGGGGATATCAGTATCAATGCGTGGCCTCCTCTGAATGTTTGCAGTGGGGGAACCCTATGCCTGAACCCTGTCTCTGGAGATCACAGGAATCCCTGCTCTGTCTCCCCCTCTTTCTCTTTCTCTCTCTCATACACACACACACACACACACACACACACACACACACACGTCTTTATGTTTACCTCTCTCTCACTCTCTCTCTGTCTACCTTAACCCCCTGTCTCACTGTCTGTCTTTCTATCACTCTACTCCCCGTCTCTCCCTCTCTCTCTCTCTCCCTCTCTCTGTCTGTCTTCCTGTCTCTCTCTCTTTTTCCCACACTCACAAGGATGTGTGAACACACCCAAACATACATGGGCAAATCAGTATGCAGAAACAAAGGGGTGCACACATATGTATGCACAGGCTTACATTCTCCGTCTATCTCCCTCACACACACACATTGCCATAACCAATCCCCTCCCCCCCCACACACACATACACGCATTCCCAAACATCATGAAACCTACCCCGCATACACTCACATTTATATATGTTATCATACCCCCACACACACATACACATGCATGTATGCACATACTTTGTCATAACCCCCCTACATAAACATATTCACAAACATTATCATACCCTGCTACATAGACATATTCACAAACATTATCGTATCCCCCCTACATACATATATTCACATACATTATCATATCCCCCCCTACATACACATTTTCAAATACATTATACACCCCCCTCCTGCATCACACACACACTCACGTATATTATCATACACAACACCCCCAACACACACATACACAAAAGCCTACACACACACACACACACACCAAAAAGGACACACACACACACGATTAATTCACAGAAGCGATTCATTACAGTCAGGTTTCAGACACAGGTTTAAAACGTCAAATTTGTCAGTAACATTAGTTCCTCAAAGCTATCGCTACGGTGTTTTTAATTTCCATTAATAAAACTGTAAAAGGAACATAAGCACATGGACCATGAAAAAGGACACAATCATAAACCTGGCTCTAAACCGTGTCAGCGTGCGTAAGAACTGATCATAACCAGGGCCAGTCTGAGGAATGGCTGGAATAAGCATAACGGCCATAAAGCCAAATGGATAGCATAACGGTAAAGAATTAAAAAACACCGGCCATCCCATAAATTGGCATGAAGTATATATCATCCAGCAGCAACATGTCCTCTCCTCAGTAACAGAGTCTCTCTTTATCTGCGGCGCACAGGATCAGATATCCTCCATTACACAGGCCCGTAATCTGGTTAGAATCACAGAAACATAGCCAGTCTAATGGCACCTTAATGGGAACGTGTGTCTTTTAGATGGAGGAGATATAACAGCGTTGGGGCCAGCACGCACACCTACAGCACTGGCTTTTACAGTAGGGAGGCTGAAGTGTGTGTGTGTGTGTGTGTGTGTGTAAGTGTGCGTACGTGTAAGGGGGTTCCCTTTCCCCAGAGCATGTTGCTCAGCCACAGGAGGGCTTAGAAAGTGGCGATGCATGGAGAGATTACTGCAACCTGTAAGTCTGGAGGCCAGCCACGTAGCGACAGTACTGTAGGCTCACAGGCGCTCCACTACGCCTGCAGTCTGGCTTACTGTGGACGCCATCGCACGGCAAACACACGGACATCAGATTAAAAGTCAATAGAGTCAGACACACACACACACACGCACACAGATGTTTCATATGGCGTAGCTCATTTACTACTGCCCTTCCCCTCAGCTGGGTGCTGTGTGTGACTGATTAGCAGAAAACTAACCAAGGATTGTTCAGAAGCAGGACCTCTGTCAGTTCGATGTCTGTCCATCTGAGTGTGCGTGTGCGCATGCAAGTGTGTGTGTGTGTGTGTGTGTGTGTGTGTGTGTCTGTGTGTGTGTGTGTGTGTGTGAGCATAAGAGGAAGGCACCCTGAAGGGGGTAATGTGTAGGGCAGGAGAAGTGGGAGTGACTTCCCAAAGTAAGGGAAATTAACGCCGTTAAGTCCCCTACTGTGCAGCACTAATTAAATATGTTCCAAAACTAATTACCCAACTTAATTTGAAAAATGTTACCACAAACACTGCTATGCTTCCCTTTTTAGTGATCCTTGAGAGGACTTCACACTGCTTAACTATTTCTAAAGTTGTTTATAGACATAGTCTATCCGTTTTAACTGGTCTGTCTGTACCCAACGCGTATGAGCACAAAAAAAGCAAAACGGTGGCTGGACGATGAACGAGCACTGGCTACAAGACAAAATGTGGAAAATGTCCTTGGTTTATTTGAATGACAAGTCTGTCAATGACAAATGCTAATATCACAAAAAGACCAAAATGTGTGCATAGTTGGCTGCAAGCACACACACACACACACACACATTCATTTATCTGCATGCAAATAAGAAAAATGTGTGAGAGTGTGTGTGTATTGACATGTGTATGTGTGTGTGTGTGTGTGTGTATGAGTGTTAATTTAAACACATTTTTTCTGAGTCAAGATGCTCAGGCTTTAGGGGATGCTAAATATCAAATTACACCTTGATGCAAGCAAACCACACACACACACAAACATACATTTTGGCTCAAAGACACAATAGTCTTTTACCTCTATGCCACAGTGGCTCTGTGACACTTTGCCTATGCAAATCCGACTACCCAGCACAGGCAGCGAGTGCATGGAAACACTTAGAGAAGAAATGGGATTTAGTATCATTGGGTGTACTACATGTGTGTCTGAGAGAAAGTGAGTTTGTGCCCCAGTGTGTGTTTGTAAGTGTGTCTATGTGTGTGTGTGTGTGTGTGTGTGTGTGTCTGTGTGCATGCTTCTTCATGTGACACAAAAACAATTGAGGAGCTTTTCATCATGCCTCAATTTTCCTGAGGCACAAACGTCTGGAAAGTGTCAAGGAATGGCATTGTGCAACTTTTAGAAAACATCGTGCACAAGCATACACTGTTACTCACACACAAACACGCACACACACGCACACACAGACTTGATGGTGTTTTTCCACAACCCCAGTTGAGAGGAGGCCGTGTGGTGCTCCACCCTGGTGCACAGTACCCTCTTGTGCAGGTCCCCTCCACCTCCTCATCCAGAGCTGCCTCTCCACGACAGGAGGCTTGCGACCACGAACATGTCTGCCCAGGAATTCATGTTAAATGTCACACCCCCCACCCCCCAAAAAATGACATTAGAGTTGATTACTCTATGACGTGGAATTGTTTAAATTGCTGAGGCACAATCTTGGTCTGTATAATGCAGACACACAATTACACGAGTGCACGGACACACATACACTCATTTATATGGTCTCATAGAAAATCCACTAATTGGCACGTCCAAATCTCCAATCAAACACAATGAAATTGAGATTTTGTACATTTTTTTGTACTTTTTTTTTCATACACGTTCTTCTAGCAAAAGTAGTAAAACCTGCAATCATTCACATCGTAGAATTTGATGACATTTTATTGCCGTTATGGATGTGACAAAAAAAAATTGTTTACGAAAATGTAAACAAAATCACACACACTTTTACTGACTAGCCAGATTTCCAACACATAAAAGGCTGCCACTACAGTGTGTGTTTGCGGTTTAGAAGGAGTGGGCTGCAAGGTCCATCCGTTCCCACTGAACTCCTGCGAGCGTTTCGAGGGGTTGCAGTGGGGCACTAATTCACTGATAGTTGGTCATGGATGATTATGGAGCAATGGGAGAGAGAGTGAGAACGAGAGGGAGGCTCTCTCACTCTCTCTCTCTCACACTCTCTCTCTCTTTGTGTGTGTGTGTGAGAGAGAGAGAGATACTGAAAGAGAGACATAGACCACCTTAATGTTTCCCAGTATGACTGTTAGCATTAACCTCACTGCTTATGTGTATTAACCTCACACTCTCTCCCTCCCTCTCTTCCTCTGCTCTCTCAGTGTGAGCAGTGTGTGTCATCTTCCTGTAGTGTGTCGGTAGCTTCAGTCAGGTCAAAGGTTAGTAGTGTTTGTGTTTTAGTGTCAGTGAAGTGTGCATGGAAGACTCAGTAGATTTATGATCTAACTGTGCATGTGTGCAAGTTTGACTGTCTCTGTGTGTGTGTGTGTGTGTGTGTGTGTGTGTGTGTGAGTGTATGTGTGTCTGTATGTGTGGCTGTGTGTTTGCTTGTGTGTGTCTGTGTGTGTTTGGGAGACAAACAGAAATAGATGGATAAACAGATGGATAGAAAGACAAAAAAGAGGAGAGCAGGCGAGCAAACAAATGACAGAGAAAGAGAGCTGACAGCCAGAGAGAGAGAGAGAGAGAGAGAGAGAGAGAATATTAGCAACGCAAGCGCACTGTTTATTGTCAAGAGCCTTGGAGGCCCAGGCTTTGTTTGAGGTGCCTCGTCATTTAGGTGAAGAGTCAGTGTATTGGTAAACTGATGGTAGCGTGTGAAAACTGACGTGGCGATCTTTATGAGCCTGGGCTATTTGTGTGGGGGCTCAAATTGACTGGCTGTAGTAGTCGTGGACAGGAGGGAAAGGCATGTGGTTATACAAGGAACAATGTGTGAGCTCGGCCAAAGGAGGCGTGAGCCTGCTCACCGGGTCAGTCATCATGGGCTAAAGTTATACTCCATTGGATGCTCTGAATGGGCAAACAATGCTAACCTTGTTGACTGGATGCTAGGAGAAAAGACACAACAGAGCCACCTGAAAAAATAAAGTTAGCCTCAATTGTATTTGGAAACACACACCCACACACACACACACACACATACATGAGTGTGCGAGTGAATGAGTCTAGGATTTATATAGCACATAGAAGGGTTTACTTTGGTTAGCTTTTATCAAGGGTAAGATTTTGAAAAACAAACCGTCTGTAGTGACATGGGTCAGGGATGAGGGAAAAAAGAAATGAATGTGAGAGACAGACAAAGAGGGACAGAGGAAGGGTAGAGACGACTGGAGTACAGGGAGGGAGGGAGGGAGGGAGAGAGAAAGAGAAAGAGAGAGGGAACGGCTGAGTGCGATTCTGGAGAACATAAAATGGGGCCCCATTTGGAAACAAGCAGAGAAGAAACCACAGAATAGTGCGAGCCTGGGGCAGAGTAAGGGAAAGGGGGAGGGAGAGAAGGAAGGAGGGAGCAAGGGAGAGAGGGGAAAAAAGAGAAGAAAAGAAAGGGGGCAGAGGGTGGGTGCGCACGGCAGGTTTTAATCAACAGCAAGCTGTCTATAATGAGATCACTATCCCACTCCATTCTGATTGATGTCATGTGAAGCTGTGTGTGTTGTGTGTGTGTGTGTGTGTGTGTGTGTGTTTGTATGTGTGTATGTGAGTCTGCATGTCTGATTTTTTGTGCATGCATGTACATTTGTGTGTATCAGCATATTTATGTGTGTGTGTGTGTGTGTGTGTGTTTGTGCATGTGTGCAAAAGTTAAAGTTTATGCGCGCACAGTAGCTCACACATATGATCAAAGATTAAAAAAAACACACAAAAAACAAAGGCAAAGGCTATTCAAAGACAAATTATACAACAGGCAGACACATAAACAATCCACACTCACAAAAACTGTGTCCACTTTTCACTAAGTTAGACTTTTCAGAAAATACACATTAAGTGATTTGTAAGGCCTTTCATGAGAAGTATACAAGTAGTAAGAATTTAAAAGAAAAGAATAAGGGGCCATAAAATGTTATAATAAGGATGTGTGTGTATTAGTGTGTGTGTGTGTGTGTGTGTGTGTGTGTGTGTGTGTGAGAGAGAGAGAGAGAGAGAGAGAGAGAGAGAGAGAAAGACGGAGAAAGAGAGAGAGAGAGTTTATGTGTATGTGTATGAGAGAGAGAAAAACAGAGAGAGAGA
>JAGFZM010001877.1:6004-22846 GCA_017657215.1 Limnothrissa miodon
GTGTGTGTGTGTGTGTGTGTGTGTGTGTGTGTGTGTGTGTGTGTGTGAAAGGAATGCTAGACAGAGAGGTCTGATGGTGTCAGACGACAGTCTCCTTGACACAAAGCTACATGTGTGTGGTGGCTTGTGAGTGCATAATGTCAGTGTGTGTGTGTGTGTGTGTGTGTGTGTGTTTCTGTCAACAGTCACCTTGACGGGCGGCTGCTGGATGATCTGCTCCTCCTGGATCTGTTTGCGGAAGACAGGGTCAAAGAGCAGAGGAGTGGCGCAGTAGTGGACCAACCGAGACGACTGCTTCAGTGTGTCCAGATCTGCCACCTGAGGGACACACACACACACATGAATGAATACACCTGAATAACATGGACATACTTTACAGATGCCTATAAAGACACACATACAATATCACAAGACATTTTTTATATGACACACAGCAGACATCCAAGTAATATACACCACCCACCTATCCAACCAACCACACACACACACACACACACACACACACACACACACAAAAGGGTGCACCCTCATACACATGCTCTCTCTCTCTCTCTCTCTCTGTCTCTCTCTCTCTCTCTCTCTCTCACACACACACACCCAGCCCAGCCCAGGAAGCGTGTTATTCACACACTGTAATCACTCTGACACGCCACGTCCCATCATGCTCTTTCAAGGCAAACGCCAGCGCTGTTCTCGGCGGACAAGGGGATAAAGAATCGTCTGTGTCAATCACGTCAGTTAAGCTCGTCTGAGCAAGACACGGTGCCTGTGACTGTCACAGGCTCATCACGATCCCTGGGTGGGCACCGTGCATGTGTGCACGACGTGTGATTGTGTGCAAGTGTGTGTGTGTGTGAGTGAGTGTACGCATCCTGTGTGTGTCATGTCACCGGTATTAACATATCCATCTTCCACATACGACCTGCTCCATTCATTTTACATATGAAGTATTCATTTATCAGGGGCCACAGCTGCATGCACACCACCTCCCTACCCCCCATCCCCCACCCCCCACCAAGGGCCATTGGCTTCAGCACAGGGGCCTTGAGGCCGGGGCCCGTGAAGCATGGGTGGACAGTTACGGATCTCAGGGCTAAGATGGATAAGTGGGATCCGGGATAAAGACAGGGTGACAGATCTACAAGGTAGAGTTTGAAAGAGAGAGAGAGAAAGAGAGAGAGAGAGAAGGGGGGGATAGATAGAGGGATAGAGGGAGAGAGAAGAAGGTAGAGTGAGCGTGACCAGGCATGCACATGCTAATGCTCATTTCCTCTCCTCATCTCATTACGTTGGCAGTAGGGGGATCTGGTACATGCGTGCATGAGTGAGTGTGTGTGTGAGTGTGTGTGTGTGTGTGTGTATGTGTGTGTGAGAGAGTGAGTGAGTGAGTGAGAGAGTGTGAGAGAAAGAAAGAAAAAGAGAAGTACTATTAACATGCTCATCCATTACTGTTGAGTTGAGTTAGCGAGTGAGTGATTGTGTGTGTGTGTGTGTGTGTGTGTGTGTGAGTACACAGAGATGAATTCCAGCAGACAAGAGTGTCAGTGTCTAAGTGAAAGTGACAGTATGTGTAAGAGACTGTGTGTGTATGCGTGTGTGTGTACTTGCATACAATGTTAATACATTAGCCCACATGCACCACCCCTCCTTATACTTGTAACTTCATACTTGACCAATAACAATAACTGTAACTTGATACTTGACCTTCATACTTGACTGATGCATGAACCCTTATATGACTTATCCTTGCACTGATGCTGTTATTTTTATATTATTAGGCTATTTTTATTTTATCTTATTGTCCATATACTTATACTAGTATATTTAACTTAACTGTTAAATTGCTATGCTTATATTTTTTATTGCCCATATTTACATATGAACATATTTATTGCTGCTCACTAGACTTTTAACCTTGCACTGTTGCACTACTGGACTCATCTGCACTACTACCTTGACACACACCTCATGCTGGACCACAGTACATTCATGCGCATCTCTACCCTTAGTATTCGTATTCTACTGTTCTTTATAGTAATGTTGATCTAGTCTTGTTGTTTTGTTGATTTGCTTCTTATCATCCTGTGTACACTGTAGTATATGTTGTGTGTGTTTTTTTAAGCTGCTGGGACCTTGAATTTCCACTTCATATCAATAAAGTATGTAAGTATGTATGTAAGTATGTAAATAAGTATGTAAGTAAGTAAGTAAGTAAGTAAGTATGTATGTATGTATGTATCTATCTAATATTTGACTGCGGTCACACTCGAGGGGCACATGCAGGGTGGGTTTGAGGCATGTGGTGTGGTGTTGCATTATGATCACACATTAAATCCCCAACCGCCAACTAGCCCCCCACCCCCCCCCCCCCCCCCCCCCCTCCCAACACACACACACCAACCCCACCACCCCCGTGCCAGGCTCTTCACAGGCATCTAGGTGCTTACGGCTAATTGGTCATTTCTCTGGCAGGCAAATGAAAAGCAATCTCTGAGTCTCCACTGTGACAAACAACACAGGCGACTGTGTATGCAGAGCTATTTCCCACCGCACCCGAATGAGGGGATGGATGGAGGGGAACAGAGAGAGAGGGGGAAGAGGGGAGAGAGAGAGAGAGAGAGAGAGAGAGAAAAAGAGAAAGATAGAATATGCTAAATGCAGAGCTCACAAGGGACAGTCAATTTAGCAGCTTTCAAAGCTGCAAAACCAAATGCGAGGTGGAGATCTATTTAAAAGGTGAGAGTCTGTATGCAAGTTTGTTAAGGTGAGACAGGTAAGATATTCCTGTGTGTGCCTGCTTGCATGTGTGTGTGTGTGTGTGTGTGTATATATGTGTGTGTGTGTGTGTGTGCAGGTTGACATGCTGTTGGCGTGTATTTTTCTTGGAATTGTGTGAATGAATGGATGAACGACAGCACAGTGGCCTGAGTGAGGGTGTGCAATGATGGGGATGTGTTGTGTTGACTTTAATAATAGAATGCATTTACATATAGATGTGTTCATCTTTGTGCAAATGTTACATTAAAAGTATGGGGCTGCATCCATATATTTGTATCCAGTGTGTGCGGTGTGTGTGTGTCTGTGTGTGTGAGTTTGTTTGTGACAGATAAGAGAGTGAGTCATCAATACATTTATATGTGTGTGTGTGTGTGTGTAAGGTGGACTCACCGATATGGGCATGTTGGACTGGGCAGACCTCTGCTGCCACGTTACAAACAGGTTCTCAATTTTACACTGCTTCTCCATCTCTGTGTGAGACAAGACAAGAGCTCTGAGTGACAGGCAGCCAGACACACACACACACACACACACCATCTCTCACCAGGTCCTGATTGATCTTGCATCACCCCTTTAGTACACACGGAATACAGATCTGGTCCCGAGTACAAAAAAAACGAATTTGCGAACCCAAAACATAGTCCCAAGACAGATAAGTGGTATTGGCAATAGGCCTCAGTACAGTGAAGGCACATGTGATATGATGTGAAAGATGTTATATGATATGATGTGAATATGATATAAGTGCTTTTCCCAATCCTCTCATTTAGAATCTGTGTCAGCCACAAGCCAGTTTTGGAGCGTGTTGGTTTTGGTTTGTGGCTGGTTACTATAGGTAACCCTCTCTCCCCTCGATCTCTCCTGTGTGGGTAAGGAGACGAGAACCGCACTCGTCTGCAACAGCAGTTGGAAAAGAGCTACCCAACTTCCCAGCTAAAGTGTAGAGTAACCAACTCAAAAGCCACAATGTTATAATCAAATAAATGAAATGAAATAAACGGTCCATCTCTCCGTCTCACTCTCTCTCTCTCTCTCTCTCTTTCTCTTACTTAAACAAACACACACACACACACACACACACACACACACACACAAACACTCACAAAGCCAATATTAAAACCACAGTCTTGTCCAAGCTGACTCATCCTTTCTTCTCCACTAGGATCAGATAATCTGAGGCAGAGAGCACTTTCCCAGAAAGAGGCCAAAAACAAATTAAATTGACACATAAGGAAAAACAGCTTGGGTGAACGTGTTGACGGATTGAGGCAGGGGAGATGTAATGTGCCACAGCAGATATCTGCCGGAATTGTAAAAACATTAAATTGATGTCATAATAGCCATTCAAATGCTCTGTGGCAAGCCAATTAAGCCGTAATGGGGTCTCTTGCTACTTGTTTTGCTCTCTCCAGATGTAATGACAAATCGGCAGTTCAAGGGCACGGCGCACAAGAAGGTTTTTAAAAGCCATGCCTATGTGCTTGCATATCTTGCATGTCTTGGTTTTAGTGTGTGTGTGTGTGTTTGTGCGGCGCGGGCCGTGTGTGGCCAAGTGTGACAGACATCTGGCCTTTGTGGCCTTCACCTACATGCATGTGAGTGCATGTCTATGTCTAAGTCTGTGTGTGTGTGCGTGCGTGTGTGTGTGGAGTGGTTGTAAAAGCTTGTGTGTGTACTGTACATGCAATCTGTGTTAATGCGTGTTTGCAACCTTGTAAGAGAGTGGGCTTGCAAGCATTTCTGTAGCACAGCTGTGCCGGAGTATTGGTGCATCAACTGACATATCCACATGCGTATGTATTTGTAAAGGGACAACAAAAAAAATTTGACAGTGGTGAAAATGCTGTTCTACCTCAGCAATAATGGGCTGTCTTGCTGTGCGGCACTGGACATCCCGTGTGAGTGAGGAAAGCTGTTTTAACTCCCTGTGTGTAATTTTGCACTGTGGCCTGTGATGGGAAAACGAGTCTCTGTGTGTGTGTGTGTGTGTGTGTGTGCATCTGTCTGTCTTTGGTTGGTTGGTTATACTGTTTATTTATTAAATGAATAAATGTTTAAATAAATTCCAACCACTCATCTTGCTCTTTTGCTGAGGCCTTCACCCCGACACTATTGTGTGTGTATGCCTACAGCTGACTGCATTGAGCTGAAGCTCATTTCTATTTGTGTTTGTCGGCATATTTACAAATGACCAGCCATCATCTGAGGCTTTCAACCATCTAGCCGTGAAAATGGCAGAACGCCAAATTTTACCTGAATTACCTGCGTTTTTTTCCCTTCAAATATATAACAGTACGTAAAAATATTACTAAATAAAGTATGCTTGATAAGTCATTGCCTTATTACGTTAAATTAACAGCGAGCACAAAGTATGTTATGGTGCAGTTTAACATGGGCTACATGTGTCCTGATTTTTAAAAATAGACCAGTATTTGGAAAATAACTTGCACCAGCATTGTAATGCTATTGTAATACCCAGTATTAAATAGGC
The DNA here is from genome assembly GCA_017657215.1 of Limnothrissa miodon. Lineage (NCBI taxonomy): Eukaryota > Metazoa > Chordata > Actinopteri > Clupeiformes > Clupeidae > Limnothrissa > Limnothrissa miodon. Next base: position 11,274 of record JAGFZM010001877.1, read on the forward strand.
TTTGCCCATCTGCGTGGCCAGTGTTTTCTAAAAAATATTGACCTTTGCATCTATTAAAGAATTAAAATTCTAGTCAAGTTAACAGTAGGAGTTTGAATTCTAGTCAAGTTAACAGTAGGAGTTTGAATTCTAGTCACGTTAACAGTAGGAGCCTTGACTACGCTAACTGTGGCATTCGATGTACAGGAAGAAAAGGAAGTGTGTGTGTGACTGCAGTGATATGCTTGCTCCTCGGTGTGACTCTAAACTTGACCCCTACGCTACCAAGGTGGATCAATTCTATTTGTGTATGAACATGGTTAAGAGTATGTGTGTATAATATGAACTACATGCTGTACTGTCTGACCTCTGCGCTCGGCTGCTTTGACCTCCAGCAGCTGCGATCCGTGTCGGGCCACCACATCGGCTCCGTCTTGCGAGCTGGCCAGCGGCCGCAGGGCCCCCATGTCGCGGAGGGCCTCGTCAAAGGGCACTAGGTCGGCGGGAAAGTGCAACGTGGGGAGGCCGCGGCCCGAGCTGCCCAGACGCCCCTGCTCCTTACTGGGCACAGGCGGAACTGGGCTCCGCAACAGGGCCTCTGCATCCATGGTGGGGTTCAGGAATGGGTTGGGCTCCTGAAGAGAGAGAGAGGAGAGAGGGATGAACTTACGGATAAATAAAAGAGAGGAGAAAGAGGGAATGAGACATGGGAGTGTGTAAATGTAAGGGATGGAAAATTAGAAAGATGGAAGGAAAGAGACAAAAGGAGCAAAAAACATATGTTTTGTTTTGTCGTCCCGTTGGATTTAAATATAAACAAAGCTGTGCAGTACAAATAGCATACTGTAAGATATCAGGTGCAACTAACAAACACATGCAGAATACAAGCAATGAAACACAAATAAAACATCTCTGGGGAAAAGGCATAGAAACTCATAATCCATAATTAAAAGGAGGAAGAATAAGAATACAGCGAGAAAAAGAAAAAAAACGTATAGTGGGAAGGGCGTTCTATACCATAAATACAGCACAGCTGAGAGCAGTGGAGTGCAGCAGTTTTCACACACACGCTTACTGTACCACACACTACCACTACAATCAATACAATCACACACAGCACACACCATCAGCACCATCATGACCACAACCACACACACACACACACACACACACACACACTACTGTACCACCATATTTTTCTCTGTTCTTTTCAGAAGGGAGGAAGTACAGGACTTCCAGGAAGAACAGCTCCAGGGAGTCTATGTCTCCCGCTTCACCTGCCCCAATACACATACACACACACCCTTTTGCCTTTCATGTGAGGAGCCTGGGGTCTGCCCCCTTCCCTCCTTTCAAAGAGCTGCTCAGAAAAAGAGACGGGCAGGGGAAAAGAAAGCCTTTCCAACCCTTCTGTGTGTCCGTGTTTCACACGACAGCAGCACAGGCAGAAAAATTCAATTAAGAGGGCTCTGATGATGAATCGGTGGGGAGGAGGATTCATTAACAAACTTCTGAGAATGCACACACACACACACACACACACACACAACTGCACAAAAAGCACACACAGAACACAAACACAGAAGACTTGATGAAGCTTTTTTCCCCCCATCTTTTTCTCTCCCCTTGTTTTTTCATGGCTCAATTAGAGGAGCCCTGATCCTCTGACAGAGCAAGCGAGGGCTTTGGGGGATTAAACGCGCTCGCTCTAAATGAGCTCCACAGTCTCAGCACCATCACTGCATCCAGCAGGCCATCTCAGGAACAATTGGCCTCTCCACATTCACAATGCCCCCTTCCAGGTCTTATTCAAAAAGCATAAAAAACTCACCTAGTATTATTATTATTATTATTATTTACAATTTTTTACCATAACCCTCACTAGTTACTTTGTGTGTTTTTTTTTTTTTAAGGCTTTTTGCCTTTATTCCGATAGGACAGTAGAGATTGACAGGAAGCGAGTGGTAGAGAGAGATGGGGCAGGATCGGCAAAGGACCTCGGGTCGGACTCGAACCCGGGTCGACGGATTCATGGTATGACGCCTTAGCCACTGAGCCACAGTGTCCCCGTTATTTTGTGTTTTGTTTAGTGCGACCTTGAGTAGCTTGAAAGAAGACCATATACTATAAAGTTACAATAATAATAATAATAATACCGTTTCATCATCTCACTCTCTCTGTGTGATGTGTGTGTGTGTGTGTATGTGTGTGTGTGTGTGTGTGTGTGTGTTAATGAGAGTGCAAGCCAGCATGCAGAACAATAAGACCATGCTAGGCTAACATGCCCCAACCTCCGCTGTTCTCCACTTACGGGTGCCCCTGACTTAGTACCCAGTGGAGCGGGGGCAGTTACTGCCGGGCAAAGACACTAGGGTCATGGGGGTTGGGAGGCGCGTAAAGGGCATAGCGAAGAAGGGTTCGGGTGGGTGACGGAGTGTGTGTGTGTATGTGTGGGGTGTGTGTGTGTGGATGTGTGCGCGGGGGAGGGTGGAAGTTGGCGTCCAGATGTCCACTCTGCCTGTGTACGGCGCAGCGGGCCGGACAAACGCCTGCAGGGGTGAGGGATGGAGTGGGAAGGGTGGTGGTGGTGGTGCTGGGTAGAGGGGATGGAGGGTGGAGGGGGCGAGGGGGTGTTGGTGAGAGCGGGCACTGGTGCCCAATGCTCTTCCTCGCTCAGGGCCTGGCAGATGATTGGCGGCGAGGGCAAATTTTCTGCCGTGCTGAGTCTGCCTTCTGTCTGCGCTCGTTAGCGGAAGAGCAGCTAGAGAGAGGAGCCAGGGCCACAGGAAAGAGAGAGAGAGAGAGAAAGAGAGAGGCAATGCAATAGAAAGAAAAGGGAAAAGCGAGAAAAGGAGAGAGGGAAAGAAAGTTTCTTTAAGTCAATTTTGATGGTGGTGGCAGTTGTGGTGATGGCTCTGGAAAGTGTGTGTGTGTGTGCCTCGGTCTCCAGCTGGTTCACTTTTTGTGCGCTGGCCTGTCCCATAAAGGCACTGAGGGCAAAGCTGCTCTCAGGGGTGTGCGTGTGTGTGTGTGTGTGTGTGTCTGGGTGAGGGATTTGGCTGAGCATGAGAAGCGCTCTCCGTTTTTGGGTCTACGCTCGGGACTCCTAATGCAGGCTAACGCAGACGAGTCAAAGGACAGGCCTCCCTGCGGACGAGCTGTCTGCCGTGGAGGTGCCTCTCTCTCTCTCTCTCTCTCTCTCAAAGTACAGCTCTGGTCAGACACTCCAAACTCTCACTGCAGGGATCGCCAGCAGGATGCCCAAGCAAACTCCTTTCTACATTCAACCCAAAATCTGGGTTAATATGACGCTGCTCACATGAAGGAATTGCAATTAGCTGAATCAAGAGATACAGAGTGATGACTGCTGGTAAAAGCAAGGTTGTGTCTAGACAACATTGCTGAGGTTTCTGCTTAGTCTTCACAACTAGTAGTAGTTTCAGCCATTTTATTGTCTCTTTTTTTACTTTACTTTGGCCTTGTGAAGTGTAAACAAAAACATGGCTTATAAATTTATGATGCAAAGGACAGAGAAATAGAGCAAGGAAATTCTCCTTCAGCATTGCACCACTACGGCCAGGTGCTCTTCCTGATGTACTTTTTACTATACTGTAAAAAAAACGTCCTGTCTCTCTCTCTCTCTGTCTCTCTCTCTCTCCCCATCCTTCTTTCCTCATCCAGCCCCGTACAGCATATCAAACCGAGTGAGAAGATCCATGAGGGCAGGCTGCAAAGGTGGGGGGAAGAAAGCAAAAGAGGGGATCAAAAGAGAACTGAAGCATGGAGGAGGCGTGCAGAAGCGAGGGAGCGCAGGCCTCAGCCTCAGACATGTCACAGGTGCGGGGTGGGGGGGGGGGATAGATGATGGGGGAATGATCAGAGAGCTAGACTAATCTAGGTCACCAGGAACCATCAAAGGCCATAACTCAGGCAACCTGGCTGGGTAAACCTGAAGCCTTGAAATTAAGCCAGAAGGACATAAACATACACACTGTACACATGCACCTGCATCTACAGTATGTACAGTATGTTTACACAGAGGGAGTGAGCGAGAGAGAGAGAGAGAGAGAGAGAGAGAGAGAGAGAGAGAGAGCACAGGGGATATCACCTAAAACCTCCCACAATCCATGTGGATCTCACACTGACTCCCGCGCTGTCAGAAATGCTGCACAGACACACCATGGCTACGCGGAGAATTGTAAGTGAGCGCGTTTCCATGCCGACAAGCCAGCACGATGGATTAGGTCACAGCGACTTGTTATGACCCATTCAAAGGACTCCGCAGGGAACACGGGCATTTATTAGAGCGGAGCCACCGCAGATGGACTGCTTGAAGGGCGGCAGTGGCGGTGGGGGTTTCAACAGGGGACAAACGGCTCACATCAAACACGGCATACTTAAAGGCAGTCCCGTCCCCAAAGTGGTCAGGCGAAAGATCTGCTGAATATACAGCTTTCTTGTGCGCCGAGAAGAAAGGAAGGAAAAAGAAAGAAAAAAAAAATCATCACCTAGGAGGTGGTTCAAGACGGCTGCCTTGCACAATCGATTAGCAAACCGACAAAAAGGGCCAAGAATAAAGGCCTCCAGGGACACTCTTCACGTCAAACCAGCAGGATGAGGTTTAACACTGAACAGAGACCCTAAACAAGTTAATACAGGATCTGACTAAATCACATCTGTGTGAGAAGAAAAAAAAAAAGAAAAAGGAAAAGAAACAATGAAAAAAAAAAAGACGCCTGTGTCATCTCTGTGCTCAACATCTGTCTTTTGTCCATCTTAATGGACAGGAAACAGATGTTGAGGGTTGTTTATAGTTTGCCGTGCTTCTGTGCCGACCAAAACACCAATTGCCGACGGGCCTTTCAGAAGCGGAGAGTTACAAACGTATTTGCAAGTGTATTTGTGGGCTTTTCGGCACTGACTTATATGCTGTCTAATATTCTGTACTTGTTACTGTACTTTGTTAGTCATCCACACTCAAGGTGTTTTACGTCATCCAGGCAAAACAACCTGAATGATTACACCCCATTGCACATGAGTCACCAGTGGTGGTTCATCGGGTTCAGGAATATCATGCATGTACCGCTTGCAAATTATTCATCATGGGAAAGAACTACCTGAGCTAGCGAGCAGTATATGGGGTAAAGGTGCTAGGGCATATCAGAAGCAGCTTCTGTGTGTTTACCAAGACGGATGGATGGGTGGATGGATGGATTCATGGATGGATGGATGCTTGTGCATAATCTGCACAGTTGGTCATTGATGGTAAATTAAATGACTGGCAAAAATTGTGTTAATGTAAATAGAAGAGAGCATGAATACACAAGCGTTGAGAATTTATATTTTACATTTTTTTTTTTTTCATCTCAGCAACGGCTTACACTCTCTGAAATCCAGCATGGCTCTCATAAGGATGGACAAGAGGTTTTAAAATGTTTTTGTTTGGAGAAAAGTCTGTCTGTGTGAGTCCTTACTTGTTTGAGGTCTTCGTGGGCCGGCATGTCTGCGAAGCAGTAGTGGTGGAAGAGGCCCATTTTCTGGTTGAGCAGGCAGTTGACCACGTGGGCGCGGGCATTCTGCCACTGCACCAGCCGCACCAGGCCACGGTTCAGGGACGCGCCCAGATCCACTGACCAGTTATACGCATACAGGGTCACCTAGGGAACCAGGCAGAGAGAGAGAGAGAAATGAGAGAGAGAAATTAGAGAGAGAGAGAGATAGAGAGAGAAAATTGAAAAAAGAGCTGCCAAATTCTGGACACATTTAAAAACTAGTGACCCCACTTCCTATCATTTCAAAGCCCTGAGGAGCCAAGAATCAAACACTGGAAAGAGTCCCCTCACCCAACTGATCCTAAGGCTCCAGCAAGAAACTAACAATTGCAAACAACCCCAAGACAATTCTGAACGCAAGAATGAATACAAACCAAATGATCAATTCACAAAAAGAAAAATACCTAATATATTGGAATGAAACAACAGAAAAACAGAGCAAACTACAGAACTATTTGGCCCTACAGCGAGAATTTAAATTGGCCAACTATCTAACTGCAGTAAGAGACACAAAGTTCAGAAAAACATTATCAAGATACAGACTTAGCAGTCACAGTCTAGCCATTGAGGTAGGCAGGCACAGACAATCTTGGACGCCTGTAGAAAACAGGTTGTGCTTGTATTGTGACAAAAAAGAAATTGAGTCAGAATTACACTTCCTCACAAGCTGTCCAAATTACACAGAAAATCAATCTAAATTCTACCCAAAATTCAAAGTCTTATGCCCAACATTCCTAGAAATGGAAGACCAAGACAAAATGAGATACTTATTAGGAGAGGAGGAAGATAATAGCTGCACATTATGTCTACACCTGTGACAAAAAACTACTCAGTAACCACTCAGTAATGCGCCTATACATATTGATCACAATCCTTGCTCACATGCATGCTCATACACACACACACACACACTCATCCTTACACACAATCCACATCACTACATACTGTATTTTTATGGATGTACTGATATTGATGCACCTATCATTTGTATGTTATGTTATTGTTTTATCTGTTACTTGTATGTCAAGTTGTGTCTTGGCAATACTGTAATTGCAGTCATGCTAATAAAGCACCATTTGAATTTGAATTTGAATTTGAGGGAGAGAGAGAGAGAGAGAGAGAGAGAGAGAGAGAGAGCAAGAGAGCGAGAGAGAGAAAGAAATGACACACAGAGAGCTGTTTGTTTACTTGTTTGTTTACTTTTGAGTACACAGTACTTGTACTTTGAACAACTAGAAATGCTGTGGCAATGCAATGTGTTATTTTGTTATGCCAATAAAGCTCTACTGAATTAAATAGAGTTGAGAGATAGAGCAGGGTAAGAAGAGAGTGAGAGAGAGAAGAGAGAGAGAGATGGAAAGAACAAGTTAAGAGAAAAAGTGAAAGAGTGAGAAAGAGAGAAAGAGAGAGAAGTATTATTACAGTGAAATACGGAGAGCACAAAGAAAAGAAATCAAAAACGGAATAATAAGATGAGCTGTGTAGAGGGGGAAGAAGTGTCTTTGTTTATGCAGTACACAACGCCAGTCACAGTCAGCAACAATCAAAACATTGCGGCGAACAAAATTAAAAAGGCAGAAAAACAGAGAAACAAAAGAAAAACCGACCAAGGACATTTGTGAGTGGCAGCAAAGGTAATGAATGTGCAATGAGCTCGGGTCAAAATGCGCCGGAGAAAAGCGCGGCGCTGATATCTGCAATCTGCTGTGTCTCCACCAAAGCAGTTCAGGGAGCTGTGCAGCACATCCGTTCTCACAGGTCTGGCTGAAGGACGTGCCATCTGATGCAGCCGCAGCACCGCCGCCGCCGCCACCGCCAGCAGCAGCACAGTGATGAGGAGTGGCGAGGAGGAGTGGGAGATTGCTGCGTGAATACCGTCAACAGCTAATTCATCCTCGCTGAAGCCCCAACGTACACAAACCAGCTGAAATGCACCCTTGGCATCGCTCGGTCCAAGCCCTCTCTCGTCTGTGAAGGGCTCTCTGAATCACTTACTTCCCCTACTTCACCACAACACCAGCATCTGTCAGTGGCATCCTTCCTCTACCTGTTCCAGTAATCTTGATGTGTTGCTCTTCTCATAAACAGTCACAACTTCTTTCTTGAATTTCCCATTGGGGATCAATCTATCTATCTATCTATCTATCTATCTATCAACCACGGTGTGCTTATAGCGGTATTAAGCCAAATGTATCTACTGTATCTACCTGTCTGTATATGATGCCTTTTCCCAACTTTCTTATGTCACTTTCCAAACTCCAGTGAACCTCCATCTTCCCATAATCTCCGTCACTATCTCACCTTCTTCTCCTGCACGTGGATGTGGAGGAACCTCTGTCGCGGGGCCACCCCTCTGGTGCTCTGCCCAGGGCTGTACCAGTCGCTCTGCTCCAAAGCCTCGAAGCGTTGCAGGCCCTTATGAGCTGCAAGGGGGTAACAGATGAGTTGAGATTGGGTGTGGGGGGGGGGGGGGGGGGGGGAGAGAGACAGAGAAAGATGAAAAGAGAGAGAGAGAGAGAGAGAGAGAGAGAGAGAGATCAGTTAATGTGGGCTCCCATCCAGACTCTCTGTATCTCTCACAAGAAAGAACAAAGAGAAGAACGCAGGGAGCCTTCCAGCACCATAAGCCCTGGCTCTTAATTCCCACACTAAGCCCTTTAGCTCGGACATTTAATATTTAATTAAACAAAATCAATGAAATAAATAAATGAATCAAAATACAGCTATTAAGATTAAAATCATAAATGAAGCTCATTACATAAACACAGAGAAACGGCCCAGCAGGGGGGTCTCTGAAGCCCTGCGGCCAAAACTCTCACCAGTTACTTAAACACTCTGGGCTATTCATCTCTGGGCTAGTGGAGAGAGTTCAGTAAGGACAAGCATTCCTTGTTTACTGTGCAGATTTTTTACCCCTCCGCCACCACAAACAAAATAAACACACTTTTTTTTTGTTGTCCCTTTTGTTTTGCCTTTTCTCAAGACTGTAAATCGGAGCAGAACTCAATCTGTGGCAGCTGTGTGAAATCAGCTTCATGCGGGAGGAAATGCAAATGCAGAGCTCTCTGTTCTGTTCTAACACTTTGCTGAGGCAAAGTCGAAACAAATGGCATGATTTTTACTTTAGTTTGGCTTTTTTCTTCTTCTTCTCATTGTTTTTTCTTTTCTTTTTTTTTAACTCTGAGGCAAGACAAGCCTGAAGAGCCTGAACGAGTCTGAAAAACCAATTCATTTGTCCCGGTGTGCTAAAAATACACAAAGTATAGCTAAATTTATCCATCTTCAGACGGGGGCTTCTTGCGCTGTTGGGTTTAGTTTGGGTGTGCTGCGAGACCGTTACTGCACACAGCACCAATAAACTGCCATCATAAGGCCTTTCAAGACACTAACAGTGCCTGCAATAACCCACTTTAACTGGGACCGCAAAACAAAAGAAAAAAAACAACAACAATAGAATCATATCTCAGGGCTGACCAATAAGACAAAAAGATAAATTAACAACTGAACAAATAAACAGCCCACTAAAACAAAAATAACAACCTTGAAACAATAATGTTATGAAAGGAAAGTCCAATATATTGTCTCTGCTTTACTCTGTCGTTGTAGAGATTGTTTAATCTCAGCAGGAGATTTGAGCTTTCATGAACGCGCCCTCGTGTTAGTAAATGAGTGCGTTGGGAGCCATCGCGCTGAACGCTTCCGCAACCCAGTGGGAATCACAGAACGGCAGCGAGGAGACTGGCAATAATTATGGGAACTGTTACATAAGGTTATGATCAGGCTTTGGTTCAAACTAAGGCATTGACGAGAAAGTCCCCTTGGTTTGTTTGCGGATCCTTATCCTTCAGCTTGTGTTTGATCACAAACACCCAATCATTCGTCATGCTATCCACTTTCCCGAAACAGTGATGAATTCTGACATTTCAATTATATTAGGATGATGAGGTACAAAAAAACATCAAATATTAATTCGCCTCCAGCGGTTAGCCAGAGAACACAAATAAGCAAGAGTGTGGTAATCCAATCTTTCTATGTGTAGTAGTTAGTTAGTGAGTGTTTATTTTGATAGGACAAACAAACACATAGACATGTCCGCAATAGCAGTGCTGGCAGTGGGGTGGGGGCGGGGGGGGGGGGGGAGTTTACGGGGAAATTTTTTTTACCTCGGGAGGGGTTTCCTCATCTGAACTGTCGTCTGTGGGCAAACAGATCAACACACACAGCATGGCAGGAACTGACGGTGAGACGTTGGCAGGCGCAAACACACACACACACACACACCACACACACTACACAAAAGTAGAAAGACTCATACACACACAGACACATTCAGAGATGCGTTCACATACACATACAGTACACACACAAACACAGACTTCGCTCTCTCTCTGACACACAAACAAACACACACACACAAAGTTTCTCTTGCTCTCTCTCTCTCTCTCTCTCACACACACACACACACACACACACGTGCACACATATGCACAACTACAGGCTGTTTTTTCTTTCTCACTCTCTCTCTCTATATATATTTCTTTCTCTCTCTCTCACACACACACACACACACACACACACACACAATGCCAGGCACAGATAGAGAGAACAAGATACGCTAGCCAAAAGATAAACAGATCTGTTAGAAGAGCAAATGAAGAAGACGACATGGAGCAAGCATGGCAGCAGATAGAGGGGTGCATCGGATAGTATCTCTACATGTTCATTTTACACCATCCTTATCTGACTTCTACCAAACCAGCTAATATCCACAGCTTAACAGATGACAGTGCAGTTTTAGTCAAGGTTCCAAGGAGCTTTTAGTATGAATGGAAATAAGTGGTGTTAAAGGTCGTTAATATCTATTATAAATGAATTAGCATTAATTAACGCTGATGTTAAAAGAGTACCGAATTATTAGTGCTTTCTGGTGCCAAATAGTTAGTGAGGCATGCCAAACTGTTGACCACAGAGTTCAGAGCTAAATAAATAGAGACGAAAATGTATTTGTGTGTGCATGGGTGAGTGTGTGGTTTCCTCTGTGTGGTATGGTGATTTAATAATTTATCGGTTGGATTGAATTATAATTTAACACTTTGGATGTGACTGTGACCACAGTGCCAGGTGGGGTGTTTCTCTAAGGCAAACATAATTGCAGACAGTCTGGTGTCATATATTTCACCAGCAACAGGAGGGCAGTGGGGTAAAACATTCTACTACCACTCACCCTGGAAGGAACCTTGTAACTCTGTGCTACAATGCCATTGGTGGAAATTCCGGCCAATGAGAATGAAGCTCCTGGAAGACGCAGGTGTCTGGCTTGTGTGTTGGATGTTAGGCAGGGGGACAAAGATGTCTCCCTGGGGACAACTGCAGCCAAAAAAGAAACATATACAAGCAAATAAATCACCCCACACCACACCACAGCTGGCCATTTGGAAGGCCAATTCTATTCTAGCACACTCATGCTGGCTCTCAGAGTCACCCCTGAGCCATAAGCCCTGAACCATCAAAGAAATAGTCAGCAGACCATCCAAGAACTAGTACTATCAAAGTAATTGCCATAAACTGCTTCATGACCGGCCAATTCATTCCAGTTTAGTATTTAAAGGGGACACTGGGATTTACTAATAAAACTACACATGGTTCCAGACGGTCAATTAGAGAACTCTAGTTCTTTCACAAACACGTTATGGACTGTTCTATTGTATGACATTGCCATTCTGAAGATTTCTATTCGGTTCTGATTAATATTCTAGCAAACTCTACAGTCTGAGGCATGGATATTCAGAGGGAGTATTTTCCTCAGGGAGAAATGAGACAAAGGCAGTATACCTTGTTCTCTCAAACACCTTCACAACAGTGTCGTTGGCCAGGGAGCTGGCCAGGCCAGCCATCTCCGTCAGAATGGAGGGAAGGAGGAAGTGGGAGCTGATCTCAGCTGTGCACTGCTGTATGGACGGACAGCCTGGGAAAAGAAAGAGGGGGGGAAGAGAGAGAGAGAGAGAGAGAGAGAGAGAGAGAGAGAGAGAGAGAGAGAGCATC
>JAGFZM010001878.1:0-12641 GCA_017657215.1 Limnothrissa miodon
ATGCATGTGTGTGTGTGTGTGGTGCTGGAGAGAGTGTGTGTTTGTGAGTGAGTGTGTGAGAGTGAGAGAGAGGGGGGGGAAGTATGTGTGTTTGTGTGTATGGTATGCATGTGTGTGTGGTATGTATGTATGTGTGTGTGTGTGCCTGTGGTGTGTGTGTCCAGCCGGTTCCCATCTCCTTCAGGGCACCTCACTCCATTAAACTTACAATTTCAGATCCATTTGATTCAATTAGGTTCAGATCATTCCAGTCTGTTTGCTCAGCACACTCACACACACACACACACACACCAACAGAGACACACAGTCTGTTTGTTCGGCCATATACACACACATACATAAACACACAGACAGTCTGTTTGCTTGGCCCCATGCTCACACACACACACAATCGGTCCCATAAGCACTGTCTGAAGACCATTAAGCAGCCTGTCTTTCAAAATGTGTTTTTGAACACTCACTTCTGATTTCAGGTCATTCAGAGCAACAGTATACAAATACACACACACACACTCACTTGCCTATACTGTAACTGAACACTACCATATTAAAGAAAATCTTCACAGACATATCTCTTTCTGAAACATTTCAAGTTTACTTTGTGTTCAGCGTGTCATTGACCCACATTGTAAAAAAAAACGTGTTTCAACACTTTAACGTGTTGAAGTCGATAAAATGTGTTGCTGTAGGTAAAAGGAGTTTAGTTTTGGCTTACTGCTGCTGCTGTTGTGTAAGCCAGAGATAATTACAGGATCATTGTGAGGTTTCTGTGTTTGATGCAACACGAGATAGCAAACAAGAGGACAGACAGACAGAGATATGACAGAAAGATAGGTGACACAGAGAGAGAGAGAGATTACATTGTTAGTCAGACAGTGTGAGAGTAAACATTGTAAGCTTTGGGAATGCAAAGCATGTTTGTCATGCCAATAAAGCCCACTTGAATTGATTTGAGAGAGAGAAACAGACAGAGAGAGATGACACAGGGCTGTCAGTCAGACAAAGAGAGAGAGAGATACTGGAGGGAAAGAGAGAAAAATGGAGAGAGAGAGAGAGATGACACAGGACTGTCAGTCAGACAAAACCAAAACATACAAAATATATGCACACTGTGGTATGTAGATCTAAGGGTAGATCTGACCCGCAAAGCCATCCCAATTGTCAACGATGCAACCCACCCCGCACACTGTCTGTTCAGCCTCCTGCCCTCTGTAAAGAGATACAGAAGTCTCCGCTCCCGCACCACCAGGCTCACCAACAGCTTCATCCACCAGGCTGTGAGACTGCTGAACTCTCTCCCCTCCCGGCTCCCAGCCAGTGGAACCACCAGACTGGCAGGAGTATGGGAAGACAGATTGGACTCTACCCCCCCACCCCCCACCCAAACACACTCCCCAACAAGGAAACAAACACTCTGAACTAAGAACTAAAAACAACACTCTTGCAAATTGCACACACCTGCCCACTATTTATATTACTACTACTGCTGCTACAATCTTGTGTTGCACTAAAAACAAAAAAAACACTTACCAACCACAACTTGGGACTACCTCAAGTAGACTAGTATACTACTTCCCAGTGTACACTGTTGGAACACTTACTATATGTTATCTCTTGTCTTGTTATATCCTGTATGTTACCTAAGTATAATGCCCTAAGCCTACTTGCATTTTTTTACTTACATGTAACACTACCTTATTGTTTAGAACTGTTTTTGTTGTGCATCTGCACTTTATTGTTGTCAACGTCTACGCATGGGACAAGTGTGAAACGTAATTTCGATTCCTTTGTATGTCAAGTACATTTGAAGAAATTGACAAATAAACTGACTTTGACTTTGACATAGGTTTTTGCCTTTAGAACATAGAGAACTCACATCTTAAATAGATCTTAAATAGACACATTTCCAATGCTTAGTGTATGTTGTACACAAATCTTAAATAGATCTTTCCCAATGCTTATTTGCAACACACATCTTAAATAAGTCTTTGCTTAATGCAAACAGTCTTATATTGCTCCTGGTGGCAGGCTGGAGCCTTGCATGACAGCCGCGTCCACTGGTGTGTGTGTGAGTGTGTGTGAATGCTGGCGACGTGTTTATGCAGCGGCCTCTGGTTCTCCCGACTATGGGCATCACGTGTGGAATTGCTAGAAATGTAATTTGTATGAAATTCCTTTGTACTGTATGTCCTGTATGTGTAGAGAAATTAACTATAAAAAGACTTAAAGTTTTTCTTAGTCGCTTTGGTGCGTTTCTCACATCACTATTAACACACATCACATTATTTGCACAGCAGTTAGTGCATTTCTCAAAACAATTAGTGCAAACTGCAAAACCAAGTGAATAGCCTGCAAAAGCATGACATTTGCTCAAAATGGATAATCCATCCCTCAAAAGCAAGTATTCATGTGAATAAAACTGTCAGTGCCATCAAAATGAAAAGTCTTGACACCATCTTTATGAACAAGATGGCTTTGTCATGTTTTCATTATGACAGTTTATTCTGTCAGTGTTTTACAATGCATACAAAGAGACACTACCTAAAAATATCCAGGACAGAACTACACTACTTGTCACTTGAAATTTACAGTAAAGTTAGACATTGATGTAATTAGGGGAGTAAGTGACTATAAGGGGTAAAAAAAACAATTGGGAATCTGTATTTGGCCTCTTCTGCCTCTTCGCCTTCCCCTTTCCCCCTGCATCCTCACCGCTCTTCCACGATGCTGAACTTCCATATCTGTGTTACAAAATTGTAGAAATGGTACACAGTATGTCCTGATCTGTTCATACTGTATGTAGTGTACTTGCCAATTGAGGGTTCATGGGATTCATTCATGAGTGACTGCGAACAAGTGACTTGTCTTTGGTTACAACTACAGTAATACTTCACACACCTCAAGTTTACCTGAGACACTGTTCAATTTAGGAGACATTTCCAGGAAAAAAAATTAGATATGTATTAGATATGGTATAGAAATTGCTTGACAGACAGCTAATATTTGACATTTGATAACTAGTTCAACAATTTTGTATGTAATGAATCAAGCAATGAAAGTAAGACTATTAGTTTTATTGAGAACGACTATTCAGCCTCCATAAGTATAATTCATTTTGACTGACATGACATAAGCAAATGGAAATAAAAAAAAAACAGCAGAGAATTGTATGAAAGAAACTGATACGTGTCCAAAAGCATTTGCAGTTTATTCAGAGGAAGGAAAAAATTCTACAATGATGTGCACAAACGACTAAATGTTGTGGAGGTTGAACTAAGAATTTTAATTCTGATCTCAGAAACACACCAAAGCGACTGAGAAAAACTGTAACACACAGACACTTGACTTAGTCTGAAAAGGGTCTTTGCAAATGATTAGTGTGTACACTTTAGTCCACACATCATAAGTAGGTCTTTGCCGATGCCACTGCAGGTAACTTGATCTGCAGCGTTTGCATGTAGCCTCTGGGGCTCCACTTGAGAATGAAACAGATGAAAAACACAAAATGACCTAATTACTCTTTTCCTCTGTCTGTAAGTGGGTTAGCAGGCTGCTGTCACAGAGTTCTTCCCCTCACTTTCAGAACATCTTGGGCAAAAAACTCTCCACAGCCTTGGGGACTACATTAAAAACTTTTTTTTTTATTTTGAAAAATATATAATAATATATATATAATAAAAAAGAAAATTGTATATATGTTATTATTTTATGTATTTTCATTTCAAAATAGAAAATGCCCACATATGGGAGAGAGAGAGAGAGAATGTATTCAAAAAGTTCTCTCTCTCTCTCTCTCTCTCGCTCTCTTTCTCTCTCCCAGGTGTGTCTGTAAGTAGGCTGTAAAATGGGTCGGTCGGAACCACAGCTGACAGTGGGAGGGACGGAGGACTCCTTTAACTATGTATACACACGTACACACACAAAATGAAATGAAAACACAATTGGAAATTGGAAAGAAGTGGCAGAGAGTGTCAGCTAAAGTACCATGACTACACCATTACACCATTACAGGGACAGCAAATAGATTGTTTCAATCCTTAGACTTCTATGCTGTCCTCCCTAACAGCTCTGCACAGACCTCTACCCAAAGGCCTTCTCTCAGAAGCCTAAAGAGATGTCTAAAGTTGCACAACAGCAACCCCAAGTGGACTGGAAGGGGAATGTGGTGGCGCACACATTAAGTGAGTTCAGTACTCCCACTCTATGGGATGTTTCTGTACAATAGTGTGTGTCTCTGTGTGACATATGTCTGTGATGTAGGACTGTATGTAGTAAGATTTGCTCTAATATAGCATTGCATGAAAATGCCCATTCTAATATTGTAAGGTATAAAAATATCCATTGTAATGCATGGAAATGTCTATTTTATTTGTAATGTATTGAAATGTCCATTCTAGTATAGTAATCTTGTAATGCATGGAAATGTCCATTCTAATATTGTAATGCATGGTAATGTCCATTCTAATATGGTAATGTATGGAAATGTCTATTCTAATATTGTAATGAATGGAAACGTACCCTTTCAAGTGTTGGGGGAAACAGGAAAAGGTTACAGATCTCCATGGAGATACACTTCCATCCCCTCTGGCTCCCAAAGAATGTCACCTTCTCAGGGAGGGGTTTCTGGGAATGTGTGTGTGTGTGTGTGTGTGTGTGTGTGTGTGTGTGTGTATAGGTGTGTGTGTGTGTATGTGTGTGACAACCAAGCTACAGTGTGATTAGCCGGAGGCATCAAAAACGTTCTCGCATGATATCACTTCTGTTATTTCTGTGCTTAGAGTCAGGACCTGTGGTTCGACCTTTGGAAGGGTTCTGAAGGAACTACTGCGTGACGTCAGAAAGTCTATATATTGACTGCGCTTACGCTTCAGGTCCTCTTTGCCTTTTTCACCTCGCCTACTGCGTGTGTTCTGAGTCACTCCGTTTGCTTTCGCAAATATTCTTAAAAATCAACGGCTTTTTTAAAAGCCCACCACAACAGTTTTTTCAAAACTTCCGGAATCCATCCTTCTCAAAGTCACTCACGTCGGTCCCTAATTTTGGTACCAAGAGTCGCTGGATGGCAACGCTTAGATGTCTCGACTGGAAACGGCTAATGGTGGCTGCCGACCGCCATACTGTCTGCTTCTGCCTTAGGATGGAACACGCCACTGGTGTTCTCTCAGCCGAGCTCCGCTCCCCGGTGTCTTCGCTTGAGTCGCCTGGACAATCTTCGGCGGCGACGCGGCCTGCAGTTAGCTACCTAGCTGCTAGTCAGCCGCCTACTAGCCAGCTAGCCACGGCCCAGCTCGCTAGCTCTTCAGCTAGCCCTATCTGGGCCTCCTTGCCGTGCGGCTGGTTCTCCACCACGCTGAAGAGACGGATGATCCCGCCATTGAAGCCGTCGACGAAGATGGGGTTACCTCCCTCCTCTCGACGACAACACGGCCGACAGCCAGCTACCTAGCTGCTAATCCCTAGCCAGCTAGCCACGGCTCAACCCTCCCCTAGGAGGCTAGCCGCCATTGACTCGCCGCCGCCCGGCCAGAAGACTCTTGCCGCTCAGCTTGCTAGCGAGCTAGCTCTGTGCCACTCAGGCAGCTAGCAGGCTAGGCCTGCGCTTGCCTCAGCATGGAGGAAGCAGTGCCGTTGGCCTTCTGCCGCGCAGCCTCGGCAACGCTCACGCTCGTGTGGACGTGCGCTCTCAGCCACGCGCCCGTCGAGCCAGGAGCGACGCAGATGTCAGCAGCGATCCTGACGCGAGCACTGGTGTGGGGCAGGCTATGACGCGCGGCTCCTGCCCGCTGTCCGCTCTGCCTCTGAGTGCTTTAAAGGGCACGGGTTTTCGTTCTGCAGCTCTCTCCTCAGAACGTTTCCCCCGCTTTGCGCGCCCGCGCGCAGCAGTCCAGGAAGAGGGCTGACACACCCAGGCCGGCGCCAGCGCCAGCATCGGGTCAACAACAGCCTTGGCAACGCTCACGCTCGTGTGGACGTGCGCTTTCAGCCACACGCCTGTCGAGCCAGGAGCGACGCAGACGTCAGCAGCGATCCTGAAGAGATCGCGGGCGTGCGGCAGGCTATGTCACGCGGCTCCTGCCCGTTGTCCGCTCTGCCTTGAGTGCTTAAACGGCACGGGTTTTCGTTCTGCAACCCTCAGCTCATAACGCTTCCCCCGCTTCAGCGAGCCTCTTGATCTCACGCCCTCGTGGGGCGCTGAGTTTGCCTTATTCATCAGCACTCCGCACAGGCTCACGCGTCGCCCTGCCCATTCGCCCGCGGGCAATGGACGAGCGCCGCATCTGAGACGGCCACGAACAGAGAGCGCTCTTCAGCCTCTCTCGCCGCCTCAGTTAGTCATTTAATCGCCAAGGTGCGAGCAGAACAGTCCGCCACGGACGCTTCTGCTAACGCACGTACAGAAGAGCAGGGTCTCTCCTCAGTCGGTGAATGTGTCGCTGACGCACGTTCCAGGTCGGCTGCCTTATGGGGCACCGCGGCTCGCCATCCACGTGTGGGCGCTCTGGGGCCTCACACACGGTCGGCTTGCCATCAACCTGCACAATCCGACGGGTGTAAAAAAAAATTCCCCGCCGCGCACTCAGCTTATGCACGCCGCTCTGCGCCTTGCGTGACGTCACGCCCCAGCGGCTCCCAGGTGGCGCCAGGGCTACTACTGCATGCGGCGCGTCGGAGGCGTTCACGGTCGAAGTGCTCCCCAGCCTCTTTCGCCGCCCTCGCCGCCTCTGTCGGTCAATTTATTGCCCAGGTGCGGGCGGAGCTGTCTGCTCAGTCAGACGCATCTGCCATCGCGCGGCCGAGAGACGTCTCCCCCTTCTACACAGACGTCGCTGACGCGCGCTCCAGGTCGGCCGCCCTACGGGGCGCCGCGGGTGATGTGAGCGGCTCGCCAGCCACGCGTGAGCGCCAGTGGGTCTCACACACGGTCGGCTGGTCCTCAGCCCCGCACTACGACGAGTGTCTGCCCTGTCAGTCGAACGCACTTCAGCTTCGCGGACAGCCTCAGTCACTGACCTCGGCTCCCTTAGTACTGTACCACTGGGGGGCAGCATAGCACTTCATTGTCTTGCTGCCTCCTCATCGCGCCTCTCTGCTCAGGCAGAATTGGGCGATGTGCACGGCCCCCGCGTCCTCTGTCTCACTCGCCTCCAAGCAGTGGGCGTGCGACGCGTCAGAGTCGTTCACGGTCGAGAAGCCCTCCCCAACCTCTCTCGCCGCTTCTGTCAGTCAATTTATCGCCCAGATACGGGCAGAGCTGTCTGCTCAGTCTGACACCTCTGCCATCGAGCGAACGGGAAACTTCTCCCCCCTCCTCAAGAACGTCGCTGGCGCGCGTTCCAAGTTGGCCGCCCCACAGGACGTCGCGAGTGCAGTGCACAGCTCACCGATCACGGACATCACTGCCGCGCGCTCCGAGTCGACCACCCCACGGGGCGTCGCGAGTGCAGTGCGCAGCTCACCGATCACGGTCATCGCTGACGCGCGCTCCGAGTCGATCGCCCCACGGGGCAACGCGAGTGATGTGCGCGGCCTGCCAACCACGCGTGGGCGCCCACGGGTCTCACACACGGTTGCCTTGCCCTCAGCCTCCACGTTATGCCGAGTCTCTGCCCTGTCAGTCGGACGCTCTTCAGCTTCGCAGACAGCCTCAGCCTTTGACCTTGGCTCCCTCAGTGCCACTCGGGGGCAGCATAGCACTTCGTCTGTCATTGCTGCCTCCTCACTCCGCCGCTCTGCTCAGGCAGAATTGGGCGATGTGCACAACGTCGCGTTGGTTTCTTTCAACAGTGTTGAAAGGCTATCAACTTCAGGTGGCCACCCCCGCACTTCAGAGGTGTCTTGGAGTCAGTGGTGCCCCCCTCCAGGGCCCCTGCTGTCAGTGAAGAGGGAGAAACTGTAGTGGCTATAGGGGAGAAACTGTAGTGGCCTATATCAATCGCCAGGGCGGCACGCGCTCTCCGGACCTGTTTCGCCTGGCGTACAAGCTGCTCACCTGGGCCTCTCGCCACTTCCTGTCGATCAGGGCGTCACACTTGCCCGGTGTGCGCAACACAGGCGCGGACCTCCTCTCCAGGGGTGTTCCGCGTGCAACCGACTGGCGCCTCTGCCCAGCCGTGGTGCACAGCCTTTGGTCCCGCTTCAGGCGGGCACGAGTCAATCTTTTCGCCTCGAGAGGGAACGCTCACTGTCCAGCGCGTTTTCACTGGAGCGAGATGCGCCGCTAGGGTCAGACGCGCTGGCACATCCGTGGCCGCGAGGTCTACTCTACGCTTTTCCCCCCCTTCCTCTGATGCGTCAGGTGTTGGCCAGGGTCAGAGCGCCCTTGAACGGGCGCGTCTCCTAGAGAGCGGCCTGTCAGCTGCAGTTGTAGAGACTGTCCAGGCTGCTAGAGCTACGTCCACTAGGTCGTTGTATACACTGAAGTGGCGCGTGTTCAGCATGTGGTGTAGAGACAGAGGCTGTGATTCTCTAGTCTGCCCTATTGGCGAGGTGCTTGCTTTTCTGCAACACCTGTTTGAAGGTGTACCTCGCAGCTATTTCAGCGTGCCATGTTGGCTATGCTGGTGTTTCCCCAGGCGCTCACCCCCTTGCGTTGCGCTTTATGAAGGGCGTCAGGCGGCTTCGCCCCTCTTCTAGACAGAGCGCTTCGTGCCTATTTGACGCGTACGCAGAGCATCAGGAAGACGAACCAGTTGTTCGTCTGCCATGGCGAACGTGCCAAGGGTCAGGCCTTGTCTACCCAGCGCATGTCGCATTGGCTTACTGAAGCCATACGTCTGGCATATGAGGCGGCGGGTGTTCCTCCACCTGTGCATGTCAGGGCGCACTCCACCCGTGGAGTGGCGGCTTCTTGGGCCTTCTGTAAGGCGTCCCTGTGCAGGATATCTGCCTGAGCGCGTCGTGGGCCTCAGGCAACACTTTTGCGTGTTTTTACGCATTGGACGTCACCAGGCCGAGTGTAGCAGAGAGGGTTCTCTCTGGGCCCGGCGGTGGTCCCATGGGTCTTCCCACCTCGGGCTCCTCGGTGTAGGGCTGTTGAGGCTTGGTTGTAGTGATCCACTCGTACGTTTCGGCTTCGAAACGAAAGAGAACGTTACGGATACAGACGTATCCTCGGTTCTCTGAGTGAGAAGCCGAAACGTACGCTTCGGGCCTCAATCGCCGACGCTGGCGAGCTTGGCAAAGAGGACCTGAAGCGTAAGCGCAGTCAATATATAGACTTTCTGACGTCACGCAGGGCTGTCTAAGTAGTTGCCTGCGCGCGTCAGAGCGCTTACTGCCCTTTTATCAAAGGGTTGGTTAAAATTGACTTCAGAAAAAGTAGGAGATAATAGGCATCATCCACTTGTACGTTTCGGCTTCTCACTCAGAGAACCGAGGATACGTCAGTATCCGTAACGTTTTGTCTCCTTGACCTTGGTAATTTTGTAGCTGCATTGACGTATTGCACCTTATAGAACTTTGCTAACAATGGCGCTTCTACGTTTATAATTCTATGCATGTAAGGGTGTACTTACACTGTGCAGTTGACCACTTGAGTCTAATTCGTTTGATTAGTGTGATTGCTGTGTTGTGTACTGGGGTGCTGTAAGCTAGTACGTGTGAGAGAGGTAGTTATTTGAGTGTGTTATAGTGAAAAAAAGACGCTAAATGTAAAGATGCCAGAACACAGCAACTCAACCGTGTCCAGGTACAGTTCTCACCTCAACAATACACACTGAACCCCTCTGTCTTTCTGTCCCCGTCTCTCTTATCTGTCTGTATCCGTCTCTCTCTCTTTTTCTCTCTCTCTCTTTCTTTCTCTCCTCCCCCTATCGCTGTGTAATGTATGATAGCCTGGTTTTCCTCTGCTGCTTGTACCTGGAAGAATGAATCAGTCAATAGAGACACCAAATAACCTATCACACTGCCAGTCAGGAGAAAGATAATGGCATGTGCACAAATACTTTGTGGTCAGATGTGTGTGTGTGTGAGAGAGACTGTTTGTTAGTGAATAAAGTGTGAGTGTGTGTGTGTGTTTGTGTGTACAGTCTCTGTGTGTGAGTGCCTCTGTAAATTTCTCAAAAGTGTGTTAGTGAATTAAGTATATATGTGTGTGTGTGTCTGTTTGTGTGTCTGTGTACCGTTCCTGTTGTATTCTTCCGTCACCGATCAATATGCACAACTCTGGTGCAGAAAAACAAGCCTCTCTCCAGCCCAGTTGCTCTGCATCCCCAGGCAAGACCTGGGCCACTAAATTGCCCTGTCTCCCACACCTGGAAAACAGCCTTTTCAAGGGAAAGGGCCCGCTTTGTGTGTGTGTGTGTTTGTGTTTGTATGTGCGTGTGTGTATGACTGCGGTGGTGGTGTGTGTGTGTGCATGCGTGTTGTGTGTGAGGGGGGTGTTCATGTCTCTGTGTGTTGTCTAATGGCTTAATGAATTATGCCCAATGTACAGAGGTTCTTTATTGACTAACTGTTGGTAATACATTAACTTTATACTGCTTCATCAATAGTTTGTTAAATACATTTATTTTTATGTATTTCAGGTGAGACACACACACGCATGCACGCAGACACGAGATTTTTTCACACACAATTTAATTTCCCATTCATTTTTGGCTGTTTATTTACAAACACAAATATAAGTCAACAAAGGAAAGTTACAGTTACAAGTTGGTATTTTTGCATCTGAGGTATATAAGTCGTGTATGAGATCAGAGAGTATGTATTTCAAAGCCAGTTGTCGTGTGTGTGTGTGTGTGTGTGTGTGTGTGTGGGCGTAAGAACTACAGAAACCTGCTAGGTAGTCAGAATCCATAAAATTGTAGACAACAAATTTACCAAGATGACTAGGTCACAACTGGTCAGTTTTAATACCAATATCACTGGGATGCAAAAAAGCATTTTTCAGTCTAGTCACTCTATTTCAATTTATTCCATTTCTACAGCACTTCTATAGCACTTCTAAGGCATGTCCTGTCATTTCTACAGCACTTCTATAAGAGGCATGGCCTGTCATTTCTAGTAGAGGCTTAGAAATACTCCTTTTCTATTTTCTGTAGTAGTCTAAATTGGGCAGAAGGGGCTAACCCAACTGCCTAGGATCATACAGCACAAGGTTTGCAATTAGAACTCACTCAGAGATCAATTAGTCCATGGTGTTAATTCAGCATCATAATAATCCCAAGAAATAATAGCATCATAATAATCCCAAGAAATAATCCCATGCACATCATTAAGAGCAAGAGTAGTCAAGACAAAGATTCAGTGTCAACGTTTCGATCCTTATTAGTGTGGCTGGGCCCTCAGACTGCTAGTGGCTTCTCCAATATTTGGTTGTACTTGAATCAACATACACACACACAGAAACACACACACACATACACACAGACAGCCTCAGGTCTCCAGCTGTGAACTTCCAATTGGTGTTGTACCTTCAGAGATTTATTATGATGTTTTCAATCTGACAAGATCTGAATGGAAAAATAACAAGGGACTATAAGATTGGTCATAACCATTTACATTATAAATGAGACCACAATGGTCTGTGTACTTTTTTGTTTATTTATTTTTGCATTTTGAATGCTACATGGGGAATGAAAAAAAAGCTGTATATGAATTTGTACAGTATGACTTGTTAAATGTTTTCATGTTTTTTCAAAACTGAAAATTAAAAACTCAAAAAAAAAAAAAAAAAAAGCCGTTCTCAATTATGTTTATCTATTTCAGACTCGTGACTGCCTGAAAGTAGGCCTACTCTCTTGGGTGGTTTAGGCATCACTTTGCATGGGTTTGTTTTGTACAAACGTACCCACAAACTAAAAAGTACCCTGAACACTGGCCACATTCACAGGCCATGCAACAGAGAGAACCCTTAACTGCGGAACAGAACACAGAAGAATGGAACCTGAGGAACATTCTGGTGACAAACCTTAGCTTTGTTGGAGCAGTCAGTAAGAAGAAAAATAAGGTACAAATTTTGTACATCTTAAAAAAAACAGCATTTCATTACTGTGTAGAGAAACAGCACAACAACTTGAGTTGCCTTTGTGATGATCAAATAACTCTGACGGGTCTGGGACAGACAGACTTTATGAGGGTCAGAAATAAAGATCTGGGTGCCACTTAACCGTAAGGATGAACTCAATCTATGTATTATGTAAATCTGTGTATTTAACACACACAAACACACTCATAATCTCACACACATCCACACACACGCATAAACACACTCACACACTTCCTTCTTTTAAGCAAAAAGACAGCTGATGACAGATGAGGCCATATTTTGATACAGGTCCACAAACATCCACTTTTTGTGTGTGTGTGTGTGTGTGTGTGTGTGTGTGAGCGAGATGCTCAAATGGGGCAGTGCTAATATACTGGGTTGCAATATACCGACCTTCTCATTTCACTGTCTTCCTTCACACACACACACACAGAAACACTTATACACACACAGTGTACCCATGAAATGGGCCCATTCTTGGATTGACTTGATATGTATGTGTGTGTGTGTGTGTGTGTGTGTGATTTCGGAGTAAGAAAGATGATGAGAGAAGTACATACTTTAGTTCTGACACACTTTTGGATGAGGTCAAGTACGCCTCTCTGACATACTTAAGTTTTAAAGGGGAACATCTAGGACGGGTGACATTTTT